>AYEL01078818.1:0-34277 GCA_000484575.1 Olivierus martensii
TGGAAAATTCAAAACAATATAAAAATATATTTTATGTTTGTTTAAAGGACACAAATGTGATATTTTTTCTAAGGATTCAAATTTCATTTAAACCAAAAGAAGGAAAAATAATTAAATTTTATAATTGTATATACTGATTATAATCTAATTTTATAATCTAGAATTAGTATTTTAGACTAATACCTATTGTACGAAAATAGATAAATTAAGAACTTATTGTTAAACTTATTCGGCAGTTTTGATATCAGTGAATACTAATTAGTTTAAACTAAAAATGATGTAATAGGTTAAGTACTGTATTTTGAATATTAATTGATTTTTCGATGTTGGTTATAAACAATTTTAACTTTATGATATTCTAAGGATAGTAAAGATTCGTTCGCTTTAGTCAAGCTACTTGTAATCAAATTGCTTGAAAGCAAGTAACTTGAAACGAATCTTTTATTCATATTTGGTCAAGTCATTGAGGCAAGTAAACTAAATCAAAATGTCAACTGAAAAAATGCTTGCAAGAATTGTTTTAACCATAATCCTCTCTTGTCTTTGGCGCGCTCTTTTTGCTTATTGCTGTCACTGGCAAAAACAGACTGGTTATGTGACAGTTCTAGCAATAAATCTTAAGAAGGTTTATGACCTTCTTAAGATTATTGCCGAATAAATAATACCGAATAAATAAATATTTTTATCTAGATCAGTGGTTCTCAACCACTGTGCCGAGGCACACTAGTGTGCCGCCAAACCTTTGACGGTATGCCGCGAAAAATTAAGAATGAATTGTATGTATAAGCTAGAAAATTGTCCAAAAACATCGCTTTGAAATGCAATAGCGTAGTTCTATCCGTAATTAGTTTAACGTAAAAAAAAACACTGATTAAAACTTGTTACTGTGTTATAAATCAGAAATATAATTTATTCCATAAATTATTATGAATTCGAATAAGACCCCGTTTAACGCGAGGGGATACGTTCCAAGGAACCAAAGCGCTAAATGAAACAGCGTTAAACGAGGTTATTTTAACATATAAATAATGAGGATAGGTGAAACAGGGCAGTGAATAAAAAATATATATCAATACATAGCATTTTTTAAATTTTATTTTGTAACATGTATTATTACTATTGTATTACATTAATTATAGACATTTTTTATTGCTAATATCGATTTGTATTCATAAATCATTGATGAAAAAATTCTTAAAATTAGAAAATAAAAACGTTTTAAGAACAAAAAGTAGTAATCAGATTGCAGTAAGCTATAAACAATAAAAAAATATTGATGAAAGAATAATGTTCTAACTTTAAGGAACTATAGTTTAATATGACAGCATTCAAGTTAAAACTAAAATGGGATAATTGTTATTTTATTATTATAAAATAATATTGATGACCGATCATAGATATGAACTTTGAATGCTGATTTCTCGCAGCAGATTTTCATATGTACTGCACTGCACTGCACTGATTTCAAACGCACTGTGAGATGGCATAAGGAGTATCGATGCACAAATTCGTGCCATTTCAGATTTATGTAAGTATAACGGTTTGGAAAACCACGCCAAAGTGAATCAATAAAAATATAGAATTCGAAAAAACCTGTTATATCAAAACAGTGTTAATGGGGCAGCATTAAGCGCAGTCTTACTGTATATAAAGCGTTAAACGGGGGCTTACCGTATTCTAGAAAATACTGAACAGCATAATTATTAATTGCAATAAATTTAGATGCGCGATTTAAAAATAAAACAATAACGTCAGTCAAAATAGCTGCATATAACTTTTAAAAAACTCTGCTATTTTCTTAGTACTGTATTTAGTATATTTTTTATATATTAGATGCTTTTGATGGGATATCATTTATTTTTTAGATAAAAACTATTTTTCTGAGAGAGAATTCTAACAACAATATAATAATACATCATTAAATGCTCCCTTTATTTTTAATTCGACTGAATCGAAATTTTTATGAAAACTTTAGTAAAATAATAAATATACACACAGTATATCAAATTTGGTCAAAATCGGTTGAACGATACGACTGATAGAAGAGTTCGTGATGAAAAGATTCCTACTTTTTCAATTTGGCCCTATTGGACTGTATTTTCAGAAAGGCTTAATTAACAAAAGTAACATTTACATTCCAGATTTGTTCGAAATCGGTTGAATGATGTGACCGATAGTGATCTATAGAGACATTTCTAAAGAAGAAAATCATCCTCTTCTACATCTTTTAATTTTTATCTCAGGCCAAATTTTTAGATTTTAATTGAGCTAGGATTTGCCATATTCCAAATTTGGTCAAAAACAATTAAACAATGCGATATACAAAAGCATTTTATGAAAAATGGATCTCATTTCAGACTTTATTTTGACAAAATTGTACTGAAATTTTCAGGGAACCTCAAGTAATCTAATAAATATCTATATTCCAAATTTTATCGATATCGGTTGAATGATGCAATCTGTAGATGTGTCTGCGGAGGAAGAGAAGAAAAACGGCACTTTTTTTTTGTCGATTTTTAGAATTTTTAAACTGCTTGTTCAATTATTAATTGGATTTGAAAATCTGACTTCAAATTTAAAATTTTTCAAAATAGGATACCGATTATCAAATTTGACTTCAAATTTGGCAATCGGTGTCCTATTAAATACTTTTCTCGAATGTAATTGCTAGATTAATAATATTTAACTTAGAACCAAAGCTATAGTGAATCGAATTTTGTCCGTAATGATTCCGATAACAAGAGTCAGTCAATAACTATTTCACTTAGCTCAGAGTCACTGTTGTATCTCTTGACACAATTATCCACTAACAAGTAGTAGCACCAATCATTCATTGCTAGTTAAGATTTCATTTTATAAAAGGATGTTAATAATAACTCTTCCATTTCACACGTCATTTCATATCTTTATTATTTACTTTTATACCATTATGTCGTTTTTGTATTATTGAAAAAAAAACGATTCCATTAAATATTTAAACAGAAGCTAAACATTGACAAAGTATTATTATATAGTAGATATCTAATGCTTTGTTATAGAAATTGGAAATATTAAAAATGGAATATCAATAGTAGACTATATGATAATTATATATTATAAAAGTTTTAAATCTAATTTTCGATCAACTGTTTTTTCGTAATATTTTTGACGAATTCAGCATTCTATCAATGATATTTTGCTTAGACATTCTTACGATCGATTGTTTTTCATTAGATCTCTTCCCGAATTTGACTCTTTCTCTTCAGAAATTTAGAAAATATTCTGAGAACAGATATATAAATCGATATTTTCAACTAGAATCAATTAATATATTGCAGAGTGATAACCATGACAACCTAGAATTGAGCAGCAAATAGTTTATCATTTAATGGCAATGACTACTTTTTAGCTATAATTTATATAACTGTTACAGCCAAATTTAATTACTTGAAATTAAGAATAAATTTTATTATTAAGCTTATTTACGTTAGTTGTATTTTAGCTATATTAAAAAAAGAAAGATATGCATGGAACAATTTGTGTTATTATCGAATGTCAATTGTAAAAGCGATATTATCTGTAAAAAATCTACCCGAATACAAAACTTTAGAAAATATAAAATTTTAAATAAATATTTTAAATTTAAATCTTTAAACATATGAATAAAAAATTTACCATGATTTGCCCCGCTCCTGGAAAATGAACAGCTTGAACGTTAATCCCTTTCTCATGATTCATTAATGGACGAACTCTGCTCACGTATGAAACATCATTAAATTAAATGAAATTGATAAAAAAAAATTATAATAATAAGCTCACCTAACAACGACTTTAATACTAGTTTCTTCATTTTTACAATCTTCATCGTAAATTTCATCAGAAGTTGCTGTGCCTGGTCTTATTTAATTAAAATATTTAAAAATTAAATGAAAATAAGATGATATTTAACACGAAAATAAACAGATATATTTTATATGTAGATGTATAGAACTGAGCATATTTATTCTTTTAGTTTTTCTACGCCATTGAAACATTTAAACGGAGACCTAGAAACCCTTAATTGATTTCAAATAAATACATTTATCTATAAAAGAATTTTATGAGATCGACCGTCAAACCCATAAAGAATCTAGTATATATAACAGACAAAAATGGCTATTTTTTACCCTCAAGAAACTACTGTAATGGCCCTATTGATGTTATTTTAGTAATATGTAAATGGTCATACTAAAGAGAGAATTAAAATAGGTATTGTTTTTCTATCAAAAGCATAAACACTAAAAATTTTTTTATTTTAGGAAAAATTAAGTAGTATATATATATTAAGAGTTAATTAAAAAAAAATTAAATTTTGCATTTTAAGCATCGTAAGTTTCCAATAATTAAATTATAAAAAATAAATATAAAAAAATTGATAAAGTTAAATATGATGAATTTTTATTTGCATTTATATTTAAAGATAATTTAAAATTTTGCGTGAGTATATATATTAAGAGTTAATTAAAAAAAAAATTAAATTTTGCATTTGAAGCATCGTAAGTTCCCGGTAATTAAATTATAAAAAATAAATATAAAAAAATTGATAAAGTTAAAAATGATGAATTTTTATTTGCATTTATATTTAAAGATAATTTAAAATTTTGCGTGATTTTTTAATACTGCAAAAATTCGATGTAAATTTTAATTACATTTTGAAAAACAATTAAAAATAAAATATTGTTCATATTATGGAATAATATATCAATAAATCAAAATAAAGTAATCGCCAAAGATAGAATTATGTAATGTACTTACTGACTAAGAGACATTTTAAACTTTAGATGAAAGCGGCATCATTTTCGATGTAAAAATTCCGATCGTTTGGCGATTACCTAGTGTCGCCCTCTTGTGAATAGAACGAAAAAGTGTTTATTGTTTGTTAGTTACTTGCGTCAAATATATTTGTGTGCCTTTCACAATGTCATCGATCGTCACTTTCCGTGTTTGAAATTTTTTTAAACAGAAAGCTTGATTTATAAAGTCACGTTACATTTCGTTTTTCGTACCTCATCAATAAAAATAACAATAAAAATGCTTTAAAATGGTTTATTAAACATCGATACAATTGATAGTCACAAAAATTTTTTAAAAGTGAAAAATATTAATAATTCAAAGGATCTTTTAGGAAAGCTTTCGTTTGATTCTCCCATACAAGACACTTTCCCCACCAAGACCATTTTCCACAAATATTTTCCGTCCGAAAAATAAAACATTTAGTTTGGACGATGTTAAAAAACAATCTTCCGATCATATTGGCTGTCGGCGAATTGGTGAGTTTCAGACAAGCGCGAAATCTGCAATTACAGGAAAAAATTATAAAATGAATGAACAATTTTATTTTAATAATTTCTTATAAAACTTAAAGTAAAACTATTTTAAATACAAAATCAAGTTAAATGCATTAATATATATAGGCCAATATTATTAATTCATAAATCATAATAAGAGCGAAATAATGACTGTTTCGCTTAAGATATGGATTATATTGATGTAATAATAATAATGACAATAATAAAGCTACTCTACAATCGCTACGCATTTGGATTTGTATTGGTTAAAATTCATTGATTTTATTATTTAATAATATAGAAATTAATATTTATAACTATTATTATGCCATAAAATATATAATTTATAAAATGAAATATAAACATCTGCTAAATAATAAAACTGACGCCAATATTTATGAAAATTAAAGCTCTGAAAACAACAGTGATGTTTATAACAGTTATTTTCAAAAAATAGAAATTTACGTAGCCATTTAAATAAAAATATTAAAAATATAAGATTCAATTAAAAAGAAAAAAATAAACAAATGCATATTCATCTATTTTTTATGTAGCATAACAAATATCTAAAATTTAAACAAAAATAAATTATAAATACTGCATTTAATAGAGTACATAGTATTACTGTAGATACAGACAGTTTTATAGAAATAATCAATATTTATTCACTTTAATAAATTAAAATTGGTTATTACAATATTGATTAAAAATAAAGTATAAAATGATTATTAGATTTTTAATAAAATAGTTTGAAGCTGTAAACTGATAGGAAAAAAATTTGCATTTAATGTATAATTCAAGAAAAATATTAAACTTCTTATGAATGAATTTCTTATATAGATTTTGAAAATAATTAATGAACTCTGTTGATCCAAATATTTCATCCATAATGGGAATATATGAAATAAATAGATTTATCTCCTTTATTATCATTTATTACTATAATGTTAATTATATCTATATATCATGTGTTTGCATTAATATTATTATTTATACAGTACAGTATTACTGTTCTATCACCAGACACCTCATTAATTCGCTCATGAGTATCTACAACAGCGGTTTCAAATTCGCGACCCGATACCCCTTTATTGCGGACCAACTCGCATTTATAATCGCAAAAATGCATAAAAGATATTCAAAAAAAATCATAAGCATTTTCTTAGAAATATTTGAAAATGGCTTTAAAGTGTTTTTATAAATTGTATTGAAATTCAGTAAAACAGAATTTTTTTCAATATAAAATTCCCACTTGAATATAAAACTCATAAAATTTATGTTATTTGCAAGTAGCTAACATTAAATTCAATTATAATAAAACAAAATTAATTGAATAATATAGACTAGCTAGTTAATTAAAAGTATATAATGATTTATTAATGTTATATATTAAATTGATCTTTAATTAAAATCAACAATTTGTTAAGTTTGACTATCAAAAATATCAAAAAATGATTGATTATTGCAATTTATATTTTAAAATAAATTTTGAATTTAAAATTATTCTATAATTTTATTTATTTTAATTTCAATTCTTTATAAAAATTATCAACAACATTTATGGATTTTTGAGCCACTATAAATATAAAAAAGGCTGAAAAATATTTTAACGTTTGTTTATCATCATTTTTTTTTTTTTTTTCATCTTTCATCTTTCTTTTGCAAAAATGTATTTAAGTAAGATTAGATTTATACAAATATTAAATATTTAGGTTAGTTAAGCAAAGTATTTTCATCTACTTTCATTCTATTTCAAATAATATAAAATATGTTATTTTAAAAAAAATTAATTCCTTGTTTAACTCATTTAAATTTATTTAAAATTATAAATATACATATTTTTAAATAAGTGATTTAATTATTGATGATACAAATTAAAACAAAAAAACAACGAAAAAATATAATTTATTAATTTAATATTATCAGAAATTTTAATTTAACAAATTTAAAAAATATCGTTTCAAGTTAGAAATTGTATTAGTCAAATTTATATTTCACTGATTTTATTGTATATTTAAAATTTAACATTGTTTTTAATTAGAAAATAAAATTAAACTGTATTTTCACAAAAGTAAAATATATTTTCGAATACAATTTTTTTAATAAACCATTTTGCTAAATATATTTTATGAATCTTTCGTTTTAAATAACGAAATTTATATAATAATCTTTTAGAAAACAATATTTGAATATTTGCATTTATAAAAATAAATGAAAAGTTATTCTAGCTACTTTTATTATTTTTATGAAAGGAATCCAAAACAATTTTTTCCGCAACTGCTTTAAATTTATTAAAAATATTTTATAAAAACATTATTTAAAGTTTTATTTGCTTTACAAGTAAGAAATGAGATATAAATTTTTAATTTAAAAAAGCTTATATTCTAATAAAACTATTAAAATCTATTGGAAAAATCTTCACCTTTCGTCACAGTCGCAATGGCTGACAGTATGAAATCTATAATTAAACAAATAATACTTATTATTGAAAGCTTGAATTGTGTAAGGACACATATCGTGATCTCTGCAACAACGATCTGAAGCGGCGTTATAACCCAACTGATTGAATTTTCTTACGGAACTTCCAGAACCACACCAATTAGTTCCAGGATAAAGAAATAAATCTCTCCGATCTCTTTTTCTATTTAAAGAGAGACGAATATGATGATGAAGAATACTGCATTTCTTTTCCAATTCGTGATAATTCGTTATGTTTATATAATCAGCAGGAATGTGATTCAAACGAAAGCATTGTGTGTTGTCGCATTTCCGAATTGATTTCGTATCTCGTAGATGACTTGAACATTCGTAATCTTTTTGAAACTTAGTAGTAAAATTTCTAATAAAAGCCTGATCATTTAAATATTCACAATCGATTAATTGCATCCCGGTGGTATAGATTAGTTGTATAAAATGTTTAGTATCCGTCAGTTGCCATAACATGTAATCTTTAGCTGATTCTTCAGTGGTTTGCATAGCTAATATGAAATGCCAATTCAAACGAACTTCTTTCACACCGTCTGATAGATGTCTAGTACATAAAAAATTTCCGCTTGTTTGGCCCAATGCGAGGAATAAACAGAGGATAAAGGTAAGCATGATCTACACGTTACTCTGTCTGCCTGAACACAGATAGAGAGGCACAAGTAGAGGTTGAACCCAATGAACGTAATACCCTATAGGAGAACTTTGGTATTCAGCGAATGGTGAATTATATCTAAATTTTATCATACTTATTCATTTTAATAATATTTTGAACGTACAGTTTATTGATAATAAAATTTTATATTCTATTACTAAGATTAATAAGAATTAGTATTAGCATATTAATAACAATAGATTGCATAGAAAATAGGTAAAGTAACAATAAAAATTAATAAATTAATATAATTAAATGATGATGATTAGTGTATTATAGAAAAGCTTATAATATTACAATATTAAACGTCATAAACATGAAATTTATAAGAATTTGTGGTTTTCAAATAACAAAATTATCATTATCTATTAATCTTATATCTAAAATTATTAATAAGAAAATCAGAAATTTATTTTAATTTACAGTTTAAATTTTTAATTAAATCCAAACAGAGAGGGTTTTCGATTCGATATTGAAATAATGAAGTGAAGCAGAAACATTTCTATACAGTAAGAATTCCATAAGAAACGTTGTTCTTTTTTTCCCCTATCTGAACTATTCATTGAATTTCGGGTTTTTTGTGATAACTTAATTCACTTCCTTTGAATGACTGCACAGTAAAACTGGTCTCTTTTCAGAGCAATACAATCACGAGGTGATTCGATTCGTTGTAGCCTATAGACGAGACAGGTTGCATGAAAGAAAGGGCGTGGTTCTTGACTCCAACATTGACACATTGTTACCGAGATTTCTGTAAAAATGATAGAAATTCCACTAAGACCATCCACAATAGTAGTGATGAAATATGAGTTTGGGGTTTAGTTAGCTGTCAACACGTAACTTATGCTTCAATAAATAACTTGTTATTATATACAGGATTTACATTGATAATATTTAATACTTTCTTTATAATAGAGATTAAAATATACACAAAGATTATAAAGAACTTAATATTAATTATAACAGATTATAAATATATGAAACGATCCTTATGAAATTTTGAAATACGTAATACAAAAATTATACGATATGAATTTTTCAGCTTCAAATTTTTTCGAATATTTTCTGGATTTTTATATCAATACAGATGGATAAAAATAAATGAATATTATGCTTATAATATTCACTTTGCATATGAAGATTATAAATTTTGAGTTATGTGAAATCAGCAAAATATTTTTATATTGTTAAATACTAATTTTTATACAGAAAACATTTCATGTGTCATATTCATCTCCCTTTAGTTTATGTGACTTATAACAAAAATTCAGTTTTTAATAATATATTAATTTTACCTCATTTTATTTTTATTCATCAAAATCAAGTAGACTTCTACATTGTGGCGCAGCCAGGAATTTATCAAGGGAGTGCAAATAAAAAAGTTAAGAAATATCGAATGGTGTTTGAATAAAACTGAAACGCAAAAATGCACAAAATTATTCATTAAATATTTTATTGATTATGATTGATTTATATTAATGGAATCTATTATATAAATAATAATCACTGAACAAATCATAGTACAAATATTAGTACTGAGAAGGGGATGCAATTGTTTCCTTGTACTCTCCTAGTTGTGCCACTATCTCTACATTTGCTTAAATTTTTATTAACAAAGTATAGGAATTTAGTTGATTTTTATTAATAAAATAAAATGAGATAATTTTATATGTATACAATATTATTAAAATTTGAATATTATCCATGAACTTATTATATATATTAATATTGAATTTGTATTACAAATCACATAATTTGTTGAACATATTTTTATCATTATAATATTTAAATGTTTTATTTAGTCTATTTTTATATTTTAGTTTTATATTTTATTTTTATTCATTTTGAGGTTTCAAAATGTGTAAAATTCTTTTCTATTGTAGTAAATTTATATAAAACAAAATTATATTTAATAATAATTATCATTTTTAGACAATTTTAGTAAGTTGTTATTTTTATTTAGATTTATAATTTTTTTTCCCATAAATTGCTTTAAAATAAAGTTTAAAAAAATTATATCAGTTAGGCTTAAGATTATTTCATTTCTTTTTCATTAATTTTAAAATTTGTTTTCTTATTGAATTTAACTGATATCCATTGAAAGAGAAAATAAATAGAATTAATTTTATTTAGAAGGAAAAAATTACCAATGAAGTAGCCATATCACTAACTTTAATGACTGTAAATAGTATTTTATTCGTAAATTACAATAATAATCAAATTTTAATAAGAAATTTTATTTTTTATACTACATGAATATATTTTAAATTAAAAAAAATATAATGATTAATATATTAAATACAATATGAAATAAACTAAAATGAAAATGACGATTTTTGTATGAAATTTATTTTTATTAATACATCATCTTTTCTTGCCATAAGTAATAATTCTTTGTTTAATATAACTTACAATGCATTTTAAACAAGTTGTTCGGATTATATTTTTGTGAAAATTGAAAATGATGTAAATTAATCATTATAATAAACTGATTTTATTTAGCGTTCTTATGATACTAACACATCAGCAAGACATGATCGTCTATTACAGTGTTTCCCCAACCATTTATAGTCGATAAAATACTGAAATTAGTCGAAGAAATTACGATCGACTAAAAATAGCGTGTTGGAAGATCGTAATAATATCGCGATCATCATAAATATAGTTGTCTACTTTTAAAATATTATTTGTTTTAAAAATAATGGAAAATAGGGGAAACTTGCCTAATTCATACCCAGTGTCGAATTAAGACCAGTTGAGGCCCCGGGCGCAGAAGAAACTGTTGGGCCCCTTAAAAAAAGAGAATCAAGGAAATAAAAATACATATTGACCATATTTTTAAATAAATAAAACATATTATATACTATTTATATTTTATTCCAACAAAATTTTAATATAATAATAAATGTATAGAATTTTACTTGAAATTAAAATATGAAAATATTTAAACAAAGTTTTTCTAGCTTTTAGTTTTGCAAACTTGCCAATTATCTCTTCACAATCAATACTTTTAAGTAAATCGCTCTCTATATATAAAAAATAGCCATGTTATTTAATCTTTCCTCTGACATTGAATTTCTAAGGTAATTTTTTACTCTTTTCATACAAGAAAATGAGCGTTTCCTCGATGCGTTTGAAATTGGCACGGTTAATAAAATTTTCATACGGTAATTGTTTGTCATTGTATTTGGGCTTTGATTGTTAATGAAAATAAGCGAATATAAACATACTATTAGGTTTTAATAGATTGAAAACTTGTACGTAATTATAATTCCACTAGAAAAATGTGTAAAGTTGGGGTTTTGTGGGCCCCCAGAAGTTTTGTGCGCCCGCCGTTAACGCTTAAATCGTACTTCAGCTGTTTCTCCTAAGCTAAGACACTTGACAGGCATTTCTAGCGGTAGAAAGTGTAAATAACAAGCCATGCACTCGTAAACAAACCAGGACATATGCAGTCACTCCATGAAAAAATATAAAAAAGATTCAGGTTGTTTTTCATTAAAATTTTTACTTGATTCTTAAAGATTTTATAGAATAACTATTCGTGAGAATAGTTATTCTATAAAATGTAGGCTATATTTTCTATGTAGGCTATATTTTCAAATTTATTTCTCGTTTTACATCAACAGTCAATGTCCTATAATCTAGCCCCGTAAACTTGAATTCAAGTTGACCTATGTGCCTATTTCGTACCACCATGTGTAAGCTTTAAGTTTATTCTAAAACAGTTATGGATTTTTTTTTTATAAATATGAAGGTATTATTAGGAAAGAAAAATTCATAGCAAATCAAATATACAATGTGGACGAGACAGGTCTTAGTACAGTTCAAAATTTTAGCAAAAAAGCAAACATCAAGCTGTGGTTTACTATCCTGGAAGACAGTGATCAAATTCGGGTCCCACACCTCCAGTTTTCCAGAAGTCGGAGGCGCAATGGTGAGCGGAATTTGAGAGGACGCACCGTTTAAATTATGTGTAAAAAAATAATTGTGTCTTTCTACAACAACAACAATAATAATACCGTAATTACAAACAAAGTTGCGTATTCGATGGCGTCATAAAGATGTAACGATGACGACAAGTATTGATATTTTCATCTCTAGTATTCTACCATTCTATCATCTTCATCTGCTTGATGATTAATCAGCGATTAATCATCAAGCAGGAACAAGCTGGAAAAGAGAGATCTTTATCGGAGTTTTTCAACCGTTGTTTAGATTACTAGTTCTGACTATTTCCCGTCGTAAAACATTGCCAAATGTGGTGAATAATAATTATTAAATTTTTAGATGAATTTTGAATAAAATTTAGATCGTTCAGATCTCGAAAGTCGATCGTTTTACGTAGGGGAAGTCCGGGCAAAGTGAAAAATTGAAATTATTCTAAAAATACATTGAATGATGTTAGCATATTTATCTGGTAGGAAGAGGTACTTGTTCTAAATCTGTGGGTAGTTGTCACTTTGCCCGGACTTCCCCTATTAATTGTATAAAAAGAATGGGTACTCCGGGACCTCACAAAAGCAATCGATATTGGACAGATTCTTTAACGCCCCACAAAGGGAAAATAAACATGATAGATGAAAATGCAAAAATGGGTATGTATATGTTACGGTAAAAGTGATTAATCCAGTGATTAATACATAATCGCCGGTTATTATGTATAATCACCAACGATTTAGGTAAAAGTGATAAATTTATTTTATATAATGAGAATTTATCACTTTTACCGATGATTATGCATAGTTGCCAGTTCATACTAGTAAATATGATAAATCGTACTAATTTAATCAAATTTACCGGTCATTATGCATAATCGCCAGTCTAGGATGGTAAGTTTTATTAATAATGCATTCTCGTCGAGTAATGAAGTACAGGAAAACCTCGATTATCGCGATTATTGTTGCCACGAAAAATACCACAATAATCGAATCCGCGATAATCGGGATAAATAATGCATGTAAAATGGGTGATCATTTCCAAGGATTTTTCAAATCTATTGATTAAATTTTATATGAGGTAAAAAAGAAATCTGTTAAACGTGCTAATCTTTTAAGCTGATCATTACGTTTCTTCTTAATAGCTGTAGACTTGATATCATCCTTGTTTCTTTTAGCATTCATTGTAGGGGTAAATAAGAAGAGAAATAAATATCCACATGCAGATTCTCCTCTAGAGATCCCGGCGCCCCGATGCAGCTTCCTTGTAACATCTACTCAGCACCTTTACAATATTGATAAAATGATAATTTTGGCGCCCTCCTTCTTAAGGCGCCCCGATACGGTGCATCGTTTGCTTACCGGGTTTAAGCTGGCCTTGTCCACATTTACTTCAGGCAATGGCGGACAGTTACTGATGAGCAGTGAGTAGGCGCCCTCGGATAAAAACGAAGTGCTTTAAGAGAGCTACTTGGAGGGTAAATGTAATTCTGGTTACATATGTAGTGGGCTACATCTCGAAACCGCGATAATTCGAATTTGGATCGCAATAATTGGAATTTTGGTATCAAATTATAAACCGCGAAATTCGAAAATCGCGATAATCGAAACCGCGATAATCGAGGTATTCCTGCAGTTGGCTGCATTCATTGTCATTTATGTAATAAGTTCGGCTTTAAGCAATAAAAAAAGATCTCATTCGATTCAAGAAATAATTGCAAATGAAGATGCGAAATTAGAGTTGACTCCCGAATAAAGACGTCTATGAAACTTGAACATGATTGGCCGGATATTTTTTATATGATAAAGAAAGATTATATATCTTATTAAGATCGAAATCACAAAACAAGATTTGTTAATAATAGTCGAAAATGAAAAAATGAGGAAATATGACTTAATGGCAAATGAACTGAGCATTATATATAAGTGCCAAGTAAAGATAATTCCCTATGTGATGACTTGGAGTGGTATGGCAACAACTTACCACAAAAATCATATCCGAGCTATCGATTTGTCCTAAACGTAGAAGCGTACATCCAGACTCGAATGCTCAAGAAGACTCTGGAAAACATCTTTGAAAAGCATAGATTTTAAAGGGATAGATGGCTCACTTTGGGGTATTTTCTACAGAAACGAGTGAAGTCAAGTAATGTACTAGCTTCACTGCATTCATGATTTGAATTGCTCTCATTGGCTGCCGTAAGCAGCTCTCATTGGCTACTGAAAAGTGAGCGAAATACGTTCTACGACGAAGTGAAACCATCATGAATTCATGACTTAAGTCATAGATTTTCATCTCTTTTGTCTTTGAGATAGATTTTAGTCAGTTTATTTATTCCATTTTAATTTTAAATAAAAAAATTTAAAATTAAAATTATTTTAAATTATGAGGCGCATTCGGCAATTCAGATCAATCTGACCAGATATCTGAATAGATCACGTGACTTCTGAATTTCGTCTGACTCATCTGACGTGACATTTACCGAACGCATTTGTCTGCTTCTCTACTGACCAACATGGCGGATACAAGTTATTAACATATTATAATGCTCTACATGCATAGTAATATCGAATTAAAAAAATTTTTACGCTGGACTAGTGGCTAATCATCCTCAATATAAATACCATTTATTGAAATAATTATCAATAAAACAAATATAAATTAATTATGACATTAATAAATAATAAAGAATAATAATAGCGAAGCAACGTAAGCATACTTTTCAGCCGAATAAACACACATACGAATTCTCGTATCAATAATGTCTACTTATGTAACGAGATATCTTTCCTTCAGTTATACATTTTTGCTCCTCTGGGTGTTAGATAGAGTTGAAAAACTTCATCACTCTCATTCATTTTAATTTCGCATAATATCTCATGGGCGCAGCCATCTTGCTCAGACAAAAGTCAGGAACGAAAAAGCAACCTGAGTTTGCTCTGAAATTCTGAGTCAGAATTCTGAATTACCGAACACGGCGCTACAGTCAGACTAAAATCAGATCTGACTTACCGAACGTTTATCTGACAGACTAATCAGAAGTCTGAGCAGAATTCTGAATGCGCCTATGGTAATGCACTGTGCAGCTGGCTGTAACAATCAGCAAAAGGCGATAAAACGTACAGCTTTCATAGGTGAGGAAATATATATTTTTTTATGGTAGAATTCTACTTTGACTGGCTTGAATTTTTTGCATGTGACCCAAGTGTGATGCGTCTATAAAAAATAAGTCATGTTATAGTGTGCCCTAATGCCTGTCGCTTTTTCGTGCTTGAAAAAGTAGTAATTAGTTAATATGGTCGACTTTTAACTGGGCACTTACATCCTTCCCACGTGTCTCTGCAAAACGTGAGGCCGTCAAAGTAGAATCTCACCTTTTTTATATTCAGTTTGGTTTGATAAAATCCGATGATATATCAGTCCGACATATTTTGTTCTGTATGTAAACAGATTTCCTCATAATCGGCCTGAAATTCTTTCTAAATGGATTATTGCTGTAAGACGAGAAAACGGAAGCCAGGAAACTATAGCCGGCTTTGCTGTAAACATTTTACTGAAGATTGCTATCAAGTAAGGCCAGCTGCAAAAAGATAACTGTTGAAGGAAGATGCAGTCCCTTCCATATTTGATTTTCCAAGCCATTTAATAAAAAAGAAGAGTTCCAGAAGAATATTGGTCAGATCAGCATTGGATTCTTCAACTTCTACAACCATTGCTCAGGTTTGTTTTGTAATTTGCATATCCTGATTATATTTACACAATACTTTGCAGTTATCAATGAAATCCATTGATAATATGAAAAGTTTTAATGTTGTAGTTTTTTACTATTATTAGAATGAAAGATCACAAGCTATTGACATGGGAAGGAATGACAACTCAAATGAAAGCAGTAAGTACAATCTTCTATAGTAGCATTGTGAAAAAAGGTGAGGACTCTCCAGCAGAAGCTCAGAAGAAGAAAAATGAAAAGTCATTCAACAAATGACATTTTCGATCATTTAAGAACTAGTAGATACACAACAGATGATCTCCAAAAATCCTGGAGAATAATTTTAGTGGACTTCCTTTAGAGTTATTTATGCAACTGTTGAAGAACCCAAAACGTCCTTCTGGCCGACGGTATAGCCCATTCACCCAATTTGCCCTTACTTTATATTTCCATTCACCCAAGGCATTTAAATATGTGAGACAATTCTTGCAACTTCCACAGAATCAAAAACTGTCTTTCATCAGTGAAATGTCATCTAGGATTACTTGGTGAAGTGTTCAATTATTTAAAACAAGAAATTGACAATATGCCACATGTAAGAAATTGTGCATTGATGTTTGATTCCATGTCAATTAGAAAGCAAATTTCCTATAATGGAAGTCTTGATTAAAAAAAATGGGCTGTGTTGACTTGGAAGGTATAGCTAATGCTGATTCTAAAGGATTAGCTACAGAAGCTTTAGTATTTATGATTATATCATTAAATGGTAATTTTAAGTCCCCTATAGGTATTATTAATAATATTATTAATAACTTGTATCTGCCATGTTGGTCAGTAGAGAAGCAGACAAATGCGTTCGGTAAATGCCAAGTCAGATGAGTCAGACAAAACTCAGAAGTCACGTGATCTATCCAGATATCTAGTCAGAGTGATCTGAATTGCCGAATGCGCCTAATATCTCATGGGCGCAGCCATCTTGCTCAGACAAAAGTCAGGAACGAAAAAGCAACCTGAGTTTGCTCTGAAATTCTGAGTCAGAATTCTGAATTACCGAACACGGCGCTACAGTCAGACTAAAATTAGATCTGACTTACCGAACGTTTATCTGACAGACTAATCAGAAGTCTGAGCAGAATTCTGAATGCGCCTATGGTAATTAATATTAATAAGATATCAGCCATTCTCCAGGCACAAATTACAAAAGTGTGTTTGGAAAAGTTGAATGAGATAGGAATTACCATACATTCTCTCAGTTGTGATGGTGTAATTGTAAATATCCAGACTTTAAAGCGATTGGGCTGCAATTTATGTATGGAAAATCTTGATTCATTTAAACATCCTGTGAGGAACAGATGTTGCTGTGTTTTTAGATCCATGTCACATGTTGAAACTGGCAAGAAACACATTATCAGATAAAAATATAATAACTTCAGAAATAGGTGATATTAAATGGGAATATATAGTATATGTAATACTTTTCTCTCAGCCAGAAAATTACAGATTAAAATAGTTGGGTTTCTGTCATACAATAATGGCAGAAATAATGTTTTGAAGATTTGCGTGAAATTCAATTAATAAGGAAAATAACTGAGATATATGCTAAAATCAGATTACATTCTCATGCAAAAAGATTAACATTGCAGATGCAGGGGAATGCAGCATATGTGAGACACAAATTGAGTAAAACTATTTTGTTTAAAAATGTATAAAGTATATAATAAAGTTTAAACTTCATAAATTAATATCAAATAATAGCCTATCCTTATTAAGTTTATTTTAAACTTAATAAGATAGGCTATTATTTGATATTAATAGTGTCTCCTGTTTTATTATAATCTTTGTCAAAACAAATTTTTATTCACTCGTACTTATTTTTTCATAAGTTAACACTTTCTAAAAAATTACATACATGCAATTTTTTTTTTACAATTCACCCTCGATGGCCTTTAAATTTATTTTTTTCCTTCCTCGAAATATTAAACGTTAGGAAAATGCGAAAATTGAAGTATTTTGAGCACTAAATTCGAATTATCGAAAACGTGTATTTATAAAAAATTATAATAAAAAATAGTTTAATACCTCATAATTGGGTATTACACCCTTTTTATTAACTATTAGGATCTGTTCATCACAATTTTTAAAATAAATGGACTACATCTGGCCACCAAAATAAAATCAATTTACTATAGCGTTGAATATATACGCCTATTCATGAAAGTAACCCACCAGTAACTCCACCAATCATGGCTTCATCCCCTTAAAATCTATATTGAAAAGAGACGAGGATTTGGCCAGGAGAGTGTGGAAGACGACGTTGAAAACGTACTGAAATGGTTAGAGATAAACGAAATTAAAGATTAATGAGTGTTATGTGAGTGTTGTAAAAGTGAAACAACAGAACTCTATAATTAAATTATTAGTTAAAACAACAAAAGGTGGGAAATTTCATATTTACTAAATTTATGAACCATATTTTGGAAATTAAGCAAAAATTGCTTTAAAACTAATACATTCAGCGACATTTATCAAACTTTACCAAATTCATTTGGGCATTATATAAAATTGCTGGTAAAAGTGAGAAATTTACTGAAATTTATCAAACTTACCAAGGTGATTGGTGATTATGCATAATAACCAGCGATTAATGCATAATCACCAATTAAACACTTTTACCGTAAAATATATATTATTGTTATTACATAAAAATAAACGTGGTAAGAAATTGCATACTTTTGTATTTATTTTTTGCATCTCCAGAATGAATTAAATTCACATAAAAATCTATGGTAAATCGATGATCGGTTAACGAACAATTCGGTAGCGAACATCGACTTTAAACGGATTATGTTCATTAACTGATCATCCACTGTATTGTATTTATTATAATGAAAATTCAGGTTTGATCTTTTGGAGTTTATTTATTTATTTGATCAAAAAGACAGAAATTACAAAAGAGATAATATGCAATTTAACAATATTAAAAATATAAATTATTAATATAATTTAAAGTTCTAATTATAAAAGTGCATTTCCGAATGTTTAGCTTCACTGGAGGTATTCTAAAAATATTCTTAGCGAATCGAAAAGAGACTACATTCGTCAAGAACAACTTCCTTTAATATTAAGTTATGCAGGACCACAGATTTCTCTGTGCAGGACTGTGGGACCGATAAGGATATATTAACAGGCGTTGGCCTTAAACGATGATCGTCAGGTTCTGACACCAGTCGGATCGTCGTGTACGATGCCGACAAACAGGCGAGCGGTATATCTATATTTAGCGTGGGTAAGGACGGGTAATGTTGGCTTAGCGAATCGAAAAGAGTCTACATTCGTCAAGAACAACTTCCTTTATTAAGAGAGAGATCTCTATCATAAACATGAGAATAATGATCACCCGTCTTAGAGAAAGAGATACCTTGACAATATCCGTGGATGTAGATCTGGAAGATACGAATAACGGTCGGCGATAATGATAGTCTTTAGTCTCTGATTTTAAAGTATTTAGTCCTTGTTGAAAAAAAGTGTAGACACACTATGAGATGAATAGTTGAACAGAAAGATTGGCGATGAGGACAACGATCAACTAACTGCCGGTTTGGAAAGGACTGGTAGTTGACGGTTGTGACAATCTTTATTACTACTTTAAGGAGGATGAGAACAGTGCCGGCCTTCTCTATAAAGAGGCTCGGGTGCAAGAAACTTTTTGGGGCCCTAAAATATTTTTCAGAGGTAAAAATAAAGGATTCGAAATAAACAAATATTGCGTAATATGTCTTTATTTAGGCTAAATATGCGACTTTTGCTATTTCATTAATCATTTCGGAAAAATTACAATTTTTGGCAATTTCCTTTTTGATGCTTAATATAGCGAGTTCATTTAAATGTTCTTCATACATACTTGACCGAAGATAATTCTTTATTAATTTTAATTTGCTAAAAGAATGCTTTGCAGTTGCTATAGTAACTGGTAACATAAAGAAAATTTTTTATATGGCTAGCACATTTCGAAATAAATCATTATAGTATTTATTTAATATATATTGCGCGTTATTTTATCTTAATATAATAACGCGCAATATATATATGTCTTGCGCGTTATTTACATCTTTTTGGTCCAAGATCTCAACATATCAATTTTCCTGGATTAGATATTCATTTGCATCTTTACTATAAAGTTTTACAAAATCTTTTAAACAGTTTTCTAGTTTACTTTTCCTAATGTTTTTTATATTAGTGATTAATTTAAAATCAGAAATAATATTGGGTATATTTTTAAATCTTTCATCTATTTGTACAATAACAGTATCATTCACAATGTTGAAAAAGCAACATCTAAATTCCTCTATTAAGGGTTGTAAAATTTCATCTTCTTTTAGTTCGGAAAAAACCTTTTTCGAATTCCTTATTCAGGGAAATCTGAAATATTCAACTATCAGTCTCTGCTTGTCTGTGGTTGAGTGCAGACGTGTTCTTAGCTGCTCCAGCTTTTGGATTTAAATCTTTGGATATTTTGCTCTAGAGGGAATTCTACTGCCAAATTTTGGTTCCTGGTGTCTCTTGTGTGATTGTTTTTGTTTGTTTTACCCGGTGGAATTCGTTCCATCGGGTAGTTTCCTTTCCCCATTGAGTTATCATTGGAAAATTTTGAATTTCGTTTTTTGCGTATAACTTTTTTATTTCTTATCCGATTTTCAAAATTTTAAATAGGTTTTGTTCCTTATCCTCGCGGACTCCCAAATCTGAAAAAATTTTTCAGATCCGTTAATTTTTTATTAAGTACTTTCGCTTTCCATAGTCTTATCCCACAACTGTCTACTTGGGTTTTCATTAATTTTTTATTCAAAATTTTCCGTAGTGACCCCTTCGTTTTTTGGTTCTCCTTAGGGTCTAGTTTAGCCCCATATTTTTAGTTTTCGATTTTATCTATTAGTTTAGTTTTTATTCTTATTTTAGTTTTAGCCAATCCAGGCTCTTCTTTTTTAATTTAAGTTTTTCGTTAGTATAGTTACCGGTTTTTTTATTTTTACCTTTTTTCTGGTAGAATTAAGGTGTTTTTATTTTATTTTCGCTATTTTTTCGCTTTTTGTGGTTCTTTTTTATTCTGATGGATTGTGAGAGATTTTCAGTTGTGCCTCCAGCTAATTACCGAAAATTTTTTGAAATTAATGATGAAAGCAATGTTAAGTTGGTTCAAAAACAACTTTTTGAACAATTTAAAACTTATTACTATAAGTTTCAGTGTAATATTGAACGAAGTAGGATTAAATTTGAAAATAAAGACCAGATGAAGGTAAATGTCAATGACATGCGAGATGTGTTTCGTGAATATTGTTTACATGAATAAAGTGATTGATAATTTAAAAGCTAATCATGAAAAGGAAATTGCTGAGATTTCATCTGCCCATGTGGCTTCTACTCAAGTGGCATCTAAGCCTCTCTTTTCTGCTGTGGTAAAGAAACCTGTTTTTAGGAATGATGAGAAAACTGTTTTTATTCGGTCTAAAGGCTCGAGCACCACTGGAGCTCCTCTGGTTAAAACAATTCATAGTAATGTTAATGTTAGTTCGTTAAAAATTGGTATTAAAAATGCTAAACTTATTGGTCAGGAATCTTGTTACTTACTTGTTAGTTAATTGTATTTATGAAGATAGTGCTGGCACTTTAGTTTCTGCTCTTAACAATACTGGTCAATTTGAAGTTAGTCGTCCTAGGAAGCGGAATCCTAGAGTTTTAATTCCTAATATTCCTAATGATTTGTCTGGTGAGGAGTTATTTAATAAGGTTAAGTCCCAATCCAAACTCAGTGATGATTTTCTGAACAAATCTACTTTCTGCCCTAAATTCCGGTTCAAACCTAAACAGGGAGAAAAGTCTTCTCCATTTATTGTTGAACTTTCACCCGAGTTGAGGAAATACTTTCGATCACAAGGTGATGTGATCTGCTTTGACTGGCAGAGTTTTCGTTTTAGAGACTATTATGGAGTTCGTAAGTGCACTAAATGTTGCTCTTTTGGTCATACCAAGACCCATTTTTTTTTTTTTTGTTAACAGATGACGCCACTTTCCATTCAGGGAGAATACTAAGTGACGGGGCGAAACAAGCCCTTCCACAGGCTGCCCACCCCTGCGGAGGGGTCAGCCGGATTGTGGAGGACGGGGATCGACGGGCCGGGCCCGGACCCCATGATAAATATTTTCAAGGGGTGGGACCCGAGACTCGAACCCGGGTCCTCCAGAGTGGAAAGCCGAAGCGTTTCCACGCGGCCAATCCGGCCGACTACTAGACCCATTGCAAACAATCTGATCCAGTTTGCGGTTCCTGCGGCTGTGTTGGTCATTTCTCTTCTGATTGTTCAATCAAGGATTCCAGTATGTTCAAGTGTTTTAATTGCAGCAAATATAATAGCCATTGCAAAAGTGATAGGGATCTAGTGAATGATAATCATTGTGCTTGGGATAATGTTTGCTTAGTTCATAGACATCAGATGGAAATAGAGAAATCTAAGGTGATAGATTCTTAGGACTTGTTTCTTTGTTGTGTTGGCTTGGCTTGGCTGTTTTGGGGGTTTGTGTTTGGTGTTTTTCCCTTTGTTGTTGTTTTTCTTGCGTTTGTTTTCGTTGTTTTGTTCCCTTCTTTTCTTGTTTTTTCTTGGCGGGGCTTTCCTTGCTGCTTTTTGCTGTTGACTCGTTTTTTCTCCTTGTCTTGTTTTTTTCTCTTTTCTCTTCTTTTTTCCTTTCTCCTCTTGTTTATGTGTGCCTTTTGTTCTTGCTTGCGGCAGCCTTAGTTGTCCTTCCCCTCTTGCCGTTTGGGCCGTCCCATACTTTTGGCTTGCCTTTTTGGGCTTCTAAATTGACAACTATGGCTGTCGTTGGTTTCTCCATTGCAGTGCTTTTTTCCTTCTGCTGCTCTGGAGAACCCAGGTTAGGTTAGGTTCCCCTCTCCTTTCCTATCATTCTTTTTCTCTCTTCTGTGTTTGCCTGGTGACTGTTTGAGTGAGTGACTGTTCTCGTTTTCTAATGTTCAGCTTCTACATGCGCAATAAAGGTTTATTAACATAACACAATACACTTTTAATTATTATAAGCCCTCTCTTAGGCATAGTATACATTCTTTACACACTTCTTTGAGCCCCTTTGTATTCTTCTTGAATGGTAAGGGGCTCTCTCTTGTGCTTAGACTGTCTTATATTAAAGAAATATTCAACTTTTGGACTATATTTTTGGTCATCTAAAAATGTGTTAAATTTTGATCTAAAATTTTGGATTTCATTTTTAATTTTATTTACTAAATTAAAAGCAGAGTCAAGAACAATTGGTTTTGCTTGAAACAGTTTGTTGATACTATTAATTTTTGACAATATTGTAAACCATACCGATAAGCATAAAATAAATGGTATTTCTTGTAATGAATCTAAGACATTTAGCTTCAGATACTGATGTGTTATCGTTACTTGCACTAATAAGTTTTTTTAATGCATTACAAATTTGTTCAAACTGTGTATATACTGCTTTTACTGCGTCTATTTCGGTTTCCCATCGAGTATCACATAATGGTTTAAGTGTAATATTTAAATGCTTTTGTATAATTTCCCACCTTTTTGCAGATGGAGAAAATAAGTGGTATAAACGTTGCAATATTCCGAAAAAATTTTTACAATGTATGCTACTGGAAACAGCATCACAAATTATCAAATTAAAAGAATGTGATAAGCAAGGTACATAAACTGCATGAGAGTTTAAACTAAATATTCTAGATTGTACACCTCATATGTTTTCCTTTCATATTGCTACTGTTATTGTTGCTTGCCCTCTACAATTCATATCTAAATCAAGGTCACCTATTCTTTTTAAAAGCGTATGGCTAATTCTTTACCAGTCATATCAGTTACTTCAATAAATCCTGTAAAAGATTCATTTATAATTAATTTTTGTCTACAAAGTTTACATATCTAATAATATTATTGAAGTTTGTTCCTTGTGAGAATTATCAGGAATACAATCCATTTGGATACTGTAATACGCGGCTGCTTTTATATCGTCTTTAATTTTATTAAGGACTTCATTACTCAACACAGTAATAATTTCATCTTGAGATCTATGCGCCAAATTATGCACAATTCTTGTTTTCATATTTTTAATTCTGTTTGCATGATCCATTAGCACAGGGTCATATTTACCTAATAATTCTATTAGACAAAAAATTTCCATTATTCGGTGCTCCTATTGTTTCATGAGATCCTCGAAATGATAGATTATTATTTGCTAAAAATAGAATAACATCTACAATTCTTTGAAATAGTAATTTTAGATATTCCGCTTCTTTATTTAGATTAATTTGATTTGTTTTGTCAATGATCGAGCATAAATTAAGCCTTTTTAATCATTCTTGCCAAGCAATAAAAGAATTAAAGTGACTAACAGAAACCTCATGATCTCGAATTACAGATGAGTTTTCTCCATTTATTACAACCATATATAAATCATGTTGTTGATTGAACTTTTCCTCTTCTTTTGGAAAATAATACACAACAAAAGCAAAATACTGAGTTTTCAGCTTCTGAATAAGCTAACCAGCTGCAAAGCTGAGTTTCATTATTTGGCATTTTTTTAATAGTACGATGTAGAAAATTATCTATCTTCAACATTCTTAACGAAAGCATCTTGATGATGATGTTTAGATCAGGGTTTAACACAAAATAATCTAAATTTATCTGTAATAATATTTGGCTACAAACCTGGATCACCATCGCTATTATCATTTTCATTGTTATTTTCTGTGTCCAATACGTTTGTAGACTCATATGCGTATTTTTCGACGAATTTCACAGTTTCTACATTTCCATGTCAAAGTTGTGTAACTTGTTTAGAGTTTTCATCTCCAGTCGAAGCTTGAATTGCAACTGCTGAAGTAGTAGCAATTTCGTTGTTAGATTTATTTTGTAGCCACACATCTAAATTTATCCGTGACTTTTTGAGATTTTGCTTTTCTTTTTTTTTCTTATCTGCTAATTTCCTGTGGCACTCAGAGAGATACTTTCTTGGCATAGACATGTTCAAATAATATTAATTTATAAATATTTTAATTCCATGAAATAACAAAAAGTGAAATATATACTTACCTTTTACAATATTACACAAGGAAACTATAATATATAATACTATATTTAAACAAGGAAAATATAACACTCAAGGCAGGCTGACTCAGAAACTGAACTGAAATTAACCTATATAGTTTTAGAAACCACAGAAATTGGGAATTCCCTGATTCGAATAACAAAAACTAAATGCTTGCATCATCTAATGAAATTTGCAAGAATTAATTTGTAAAGTGGTGAGGTAAATGGAGTATACAGTAATAATTACGTTATTTTAAATAGTGTATAGTAATCTAATTTAAAAATAAGCCAAAATATACATTTTTTTCAAATTAAATACATAAAATAAAAATAAAATTTTAATATGAGCGTTTAGTTCATGATCATTTTGGGGCCCCATTAATCGTGGGGCCCGGGTGCATTGCACCCACTGCACCCCCCCCAGATTGCCGGCCCTGGATGAGAACTTCTAATGGATAAAATTTGCCCAAAAGAAGAAGCTGCGAAACTTCGGTTTCGGGCAGGAACGGCTTGCGGATGACTTCCGAGAGAACGAGCGAGTGTAGTCCGAGAAAAGATTCACAGTAGAGGAAATGAGCCAAGCGGAGAGTCACCTAGAACTATCAGCAGCAGCCCCAATCGAGGATGGCAACGTCTCTTAAATACCCGTGACCTTTTCTGACTTTTTTCCCAGAGAGAGAATTTAGATATTTACTTTCTTGAAATGCTTTCGAGCTAGGTGTCGGTATCTCGACTGTTGTCCGACACCTGCATGTAAACTTCCGCAATTTATTAGTATTGGGGACCGATCGAAATACAACTCGTACTGTCGTCGTATTTCTTACATATTTGTTTTGAGAGAGCACCTTGCCTTTTTCTCCGGATGTTTCCCTCCTTCCTGTCGGCCGGATGGCCGCGTGGTAAAGCTTTGGCTTACCACCTTGGAGGATCCGGGTTCATTTTTTCTGAGTAATAAAAATTAATACTACAGTATATCTAAATAAATTACAAGTCAAATTAAATATATTTATTGGAATATATATTCTGTTCAGTATAATCTATTTATATTTTATTCAGATAATTTGGTTTAGCACTATATATAAATTATATAATTAATAAAATATCACTATAGGCTTATTAAATTTGTGTGGAATATATTGCGGGACTACACAAATCGATTTAATTTTTTTAATCGGTATGTTGTATATATAATAGGATATGATATTTTTCCTTCTTTCACAAAAAATTATAACAAAATTCTGTCTTTTTGATAGCTGATTTAATATTTTTGAAAGATTTTTCCAAGCACTAGCCTACTTTTGTAAAAATAAATTTGTTCCTGAGTATACCTTTTTATTACATAATTAAATATGTAGCGAAGACATGATAAAGAATCGATTTTAAAATAAAATACCTTATATTCACATTTTAATCGATTTTTATTGATTGCCATATTTATACGACATCGATCTATAAAGTATCTTATAGCACATCATTAACATTATTTTTAATATAAAAAGGGAAAGTCAAAAACATGTACTCCGGATTTAAAATAATAGATTTTTCATTTAAACAGATTTTTTTTTAATTATGTAAATTCTACAGATATAACTGAAAACATTCTCGATGAAAATTAGAATACAGTCAAATCTCTGTTCACAAATGCCTCGGATTATGAACAATTCGGTTTACGAACAAATTTTCCAAACATAAAGCGTCTCGGATGATGTACTGCAGTTTCGAGTTACGAACATGCAAGCCGTCAACATAAACATTTTCAATGATAATGCCATGTGTCACTTTAGAAATATTTCAAAATATAGACAAAAACAAATCACAATAGACAAGTTTTTAGTGAGATAGAGGCCCAGTGGTCTGAAGCAGAATGGAGTAGTGCCAAGAGACTGAAAAAGAAAAAGAATCCCCTTCCAAACAATAACATTTCACTTACCACAATTCTCCTCCATTCAAAAACAGTAAAACTAAATTAAGTTTTCGTCTATATTTGATTTGCTTAGTGCTGAGTTTATCTTTTTTTGTGATAGATTTAATGGTTTCCATTGATTTTATGTTAAGAACTTGTGCACAATGATAGAGGCCCAGTAAAGAATGGAGTAGTGCCAAGAGACTGAAAAAGAAAAAGAATCCCCTTCCAAACAATAACATTTCACTTACCACAATTCTCCTCCATTCAAAAACAGTAAAACTAAATTAAGTTTTCGTCTATATTTGATTTGCTTAGTGCTGAGTTTATCTTTTTTTGTGATAGATTTAATGGTTTCCATTGATTTTATGTTAAGAACTTGTGCACAAAATACTGTTGTAAAAGTTTAAATAAGCAATCATCTAGGATCCGGGAATGGATTTAATCCATTTTACATTAATTCCTATGGGGAAAATATTTTCGGTTTACGAATGATCTTCAGGAATGAATTATGTTCGTGAACCGAGGTTTGACTGTATTTTGAAAATTCAAGTTTAAATGAGTAAACATACATGAAATTTTAACAGAAAAAGAAAGTCGGTTTAAAAGCACAAACTTTAAAAATTAGATTACGAACTCTTTAAGATGATTGATTCTTTAAAGAAATTTCATTTAAGATATATTCTTGATATGTCTTAAATGAAATTTTTTGATATTGTATATCTTTGTTTATTGTATATAAAATGTTTATAATTGTATAAATTTAATATCTGCGGATAACATAAACTTCTTAAATATTTCAAAATTTAATGGTTACTACATAGCGAATCAGCATCTTTAATGGACATAGATAAAGCGCATTTTATGATTTATTTAAGCAAAAAGCATCGTAAAAGCATTAGCATTATTGCTAATGCTTTTACGATGCAATATCAAAATAAATTTCTTTGTAATAGTGAATATTTATTCTATTTATCGAGCATCGTTCATTAAAGATTCACCGTCCAATCAGCAGCGTGCTAATATCTGCAGATAATATAAACTTCTTAAATATTTCAAAATTTAACGGTTCATCTAGAATCTTACCTAATTATTTTATCTTATAAAAAGATTTGTTCTAATTGTTTAAAATATTTCGTCAGTTATATTACTGAATATAAACGATTAATTAATTTTAATAGCAATTAGTTTACTATACTGTAGATTAAATAATAATTGTCTTCATCTAGGCACAATAAAAATTAAAATTCTTTAAAAAAATTAAATAAAAGGTTCCAGAAATATTTCTATAATACCATTTAATTTTCTGTTTTTATAGTTACTAATATTAACTGGTAACAAATTATCTGCCCGCGATATATCGATAGTCGCGAACTTACCTCCATGGTCGCGAACTACATCCAGCGCCGCCTGAGTAGTCGCATCGAAAATGCTAAATTGTTTGATGAGTTAGCTAAGGCTTGTCGTTTCGCGTCACTAACCCCAACATAAATCTAAATATTTTAATCTGAATGATGATAATCAGTTGTCAGTAGGGGCGACGTTTTAATTTTATAATGTGTAGTTTTTTTAAATAAAAGTTTAAAGTAACGGAATATTCGATTCGCACTGTCCTAAATGTCACCATCGGGGAAGGCAAATCTTTAATGTTCTTGCTCAGTGGCGCCGAGAGGGCGGGGAAGAGGAGAAAAATTCCCCGGCCCTTAGAAGATTGAAGGGCCCGGGCCGCTTCCTAACAATAAGAATTGATTATCTATATAGGGCCCAAAACCTGGTTCGTACTGGGGCCCGGGATTTCTCTCGGCGCTACTGCTTGTGTTAAGGGAAAGGTCTGAAGATATTTCGGTTTCTGCTTTCTCCTTGCGAGCCTCTTAATAAGGCAATTTCCTGAAGTATGATTCGCAGTTATATCGGTCATTCCTGACTCCCGTCCACAAACAATTCAGCAGTTTCGATGCTGCTACTCAGGCAGCACTGAAGATAGTACGCGATCATGTTCGCGACGCAATGCTCTTTCGTGGACAGGTGAGTTCGATTCTTATTCCTGTATGAAAGGCATAGCCGCTCTGATCATTGGATTCGATGTTATGATATATTAACGTCCACTGATAACTGGTGGGGTGATTTCAGTGTTGCCAACTGTGAAAATATCACAAGAAAAAAACCATGCAAAAACCCCTATTTAAAATATCTTTTGAAAATTAAACTGCCAGTTTAATGATATATTAACGTCCACTGATAACTGGTGGGGTGATTTCATAGTGTTGCCAACTGTGATAATATCACGAGAAAAAAACCATGCAAAAACCCCTATTTAAAATATCTTTTGAAAATTAAACTGCCAGTTTTATAATGTATTGAAGTATGGGTTGCTTGACTTTTCACCATGTATTATTGTATATTTTTGGCTTTCATAACGTAAGTGAATTGTTAGTGTTTATTTGAAGCGATTAAAGTAATTGTTTCTGTAAAATCCGATTTACACTTCGCTTATATATGTGGTATAAATTAGTAAATTATTTTCTACTGAATTAATTTTCTAAGTGATAAATATCAATTCTTTAGTCTGATGCATTTTTCTAGATACAGCATATAACCTATTCTTGAAACTTACACACAACAAAAACGTCGATTCGCACTTTAATAACACGTGTTAGTGGAAAATTTTTATAAGTCTCATTTATAACAACACCATAAAATTCGGAAAATGCACTACGTAAATATTTTTAAAATCGATTGCCGATATTCCTAATCTCCAACAGAACCACCTTGATCGTATATATTAAAGCGTCACTAATTGTCGTGTCTTAATTTAACCAATGAGCAAATAGCTAGGAATATGAATAACAATCACATTATCTATTACTTGCTGTCAATGTCGCTAATGAGGCACGATTGAACGATTTGTTGTTTCTGATCGCTGTAACATCGACATCGTTTATTGCAGCAGAAGTGTTAGACATGATTGAGAACCGACGGTAAAGATATCAGCTATATTTTTATTTTTTAAAATAATTTCAATATTTGTTTTTATTTTACTTTCTTTTATTTCTAATTAGGTTGTCAGATTTGTTTTTATTTATATAATATCATATTTAAATATCAAGATTTCAATCAAAATTATTTTTTAATGCATTTTATTTGTCTTCACTGTTTCATTTGAATGATTATGTCAATAATCGATAATTTGTTGTCGGCAGTTGTCGGAAACATCGAGATCTTGTAAGAATCGAAGACATTGATTATTATTTTCGTTCGCATATTCGCGACACTATTATACAAATCAAATATGCTAGTTATTAAAGCTTCAACTGCTTGCCGGATACCTAAATGTTCCATAACAAAAAGTTTAATTGCATTTAATTAATATTTCACGAGTTATAATATAAATACAGGAATACCTCGATTATCGCGGTTAATGTTGCCACAGAAAATACCGCAATAATCGCGAATAGCGAGTATTTCGACTGTATTTCAAAAATGTAAAATAAAATTTTGATAAAAATTAAATACAACCTTGCAAGATTAAATTATATGGCGATAAGTGACCTTTAACTGTAAAACGTCGCTAGGAGATTTCATGAAAATCTATTAATTAATTCAAAATTTATTAGTGGGGAACACATTAATAGATAAACAACAAATACGATGATAATCTTATAAGTCTCCTTTTCTTTCGATAAGTAGGCTAATAATTAAATGAATTACAGATAGAGTATATAGTAAAATGATACTTTTGCACTGTTCGTTGTTAACTTATTATCTATAAAGTTTATAAATTCACTTAAACTAATTTATTTATTATTAACCAGCGTGGGTACCCGATATCATAATGGCGTAAGGGTTTGGAGTTATTACATAAATCATATTAAGTACCTGAAATTTCCGAGCAACGCCGGGTACCCTGGTTTTTTTTTTGTTAACAGATGACGCCACTTTCCATTCAGGGAGAATACTAAGTGAAGGGGTGAAACAAGCCCTTCCACAGGCTTCCCACCCCTGCGGAGGTGTCAGCCGGATTGTGGAAGACGGGGATCGACGGGCCGGGCCAGGCCAGGACTCCATGATAAATATTTTCAAGAGGTGGGACCCGAGACTCGAATCCGGGTCCTCCAGAGTGGAAAGCCGAAGCGTTTCCACCAGGCCAATCCGGCCCGGGTACCTTAGTTAGTGCTAAGTAAGTGAAAAAATAATCGGTATATTCGAAAAGTAACCATTTTAGCTCATGCAAAGTGAAAAATAATCGGTATATTCGAAAAGTAACGATTTTAGCTCTTTCCGGAAGTGTTTGTTACAGTGCTAAGTAAGTGAAAAAATAATCGGTATATTCGAAAAGTAACGATTTTAGCTCTTTCCGGAAGTGTTTGTTACGTCTTAAAGACATCATGGACCGACAATTTTGTGATACTATCCGTTGTTACGTCATAGTGATATAATACATAGATGATATTTTGTGATACCATCCATTATTGTGTCACAATGACATCATGTCGGTTAACTATTGCTTCATCCCAAATACTACTAAAACTCTGAAATAATTATTTTCGTTGCGATCCAAAAATAACCCAACTTTGTGATAACTTTGAGCATCCTATATTTTTTAATGAATAAATTAATAATCATCCATTTCTGTACCATATTTGTAAATGTTTTTCTCGTTTAAGCATTTCGGATTTTGAACGGTATAATTTTCTTAAATACAATATACAAGAATTTTATAGCCGAAATCTATTAAAATCTTGCTAAATATTATTTAACATATACTAGTTAACCTTAATAAATTGGCTTATATCAATATTATTAACGCTAAACTGTAGTATAAATCTAAAAATCTAGTGCACACTTGTATTAAACGGTTGTCATAGTATCAGCTATTAATATCGTGTCGTCATGTTTGCCTTATTTCAGTAGATAAATATATCACCTCTGTTATGACAAGAAATCATTAGCGATCGCATTGAGACTGAAAAATTAACACGGAAGTAATCAAACGTTGATATTTAATATAAAAATAGATAATACGATAATTTTTTGATTCTGTATTATTTTTCTTTATCTGTTACGATATTTTGACTACTAGAATAATATTAGAAAGTAAATTAACTGAAAATAAAAATAATGTGAATTATATCGCAGATAAAAAATTCAGTTATACACAATTTTAAATAAATATCATTCACTCCATTGATGTGTATATATATCTGATCCATTCAAGCCATAAATATAGGCTAATAATGTTAAAATATTATTGATTTATACAAATAAAGCTTTAAAATATTTAAATTTTATCTTTTTTCAGGAAAATAAAAATTAAAAAATTATATTTAAATTGGTTTAAATATCTTAAATTTGAACTGATTTTTACTGATCTTTATTTTTGCATACATTTCGACTGAATTAAGAAATGGAATCGGGATCTTACAATGGTTGTTTAACATATTTTCTTCATCAGGTTTTTTATGGAGAAACTGTTTTCGACATGGATTCGTTTCTTTCTTGCAAATGCGATCCTACTTCTAGATTAACAGATAAATGGAAATATTTTTATAATTTGTATCGTTATTTAATCGAATTTATTCTTTGGGTCCATTTTTTCATTTCAGCATTACAATTAATTCCATTTCTGGAAAATTACGTTCCTTGTATAGGTTGGTACAAAATTTCAAAAAGCGAACATCATATCGTTCAGGTATTATTCGCTTCTTTAACATTTTTCTTCGCTATGCACTTTCACCTTCTAAAACATGTGAAGTTATATGTTTCTTTGAAGAATTCCGGATACCCGGGAGAAGAACGGTTATTAAACAGATTCCGAAAAATATATTTTTTCGGTGTAATTCATTATGTAGTTTCCTCAGTCAATAATGAATTAAACATTGCGATTTTTCTCTATCCTATATTACAAAATTATAGTAAGTATGCTAACGAAGCTTCATATTGTGTACAATTCGGATTTTGGATCTTGGTGAGTAATAGTCAAATCTTATACATAGCATGTACATTTATTTTCGTTCTTATACTTGTTCATAAGAGCCCTATAAAATGATCCGAAATGTTGATAGAAATGACTCGGAATCAAATGTTTCTTCCAAATTTTAATTGACACGCCGAATTATGGACGAGCATTAGCCAGCTGAACAGAACTGGAAATATCATTCCATTGGATTAGTTGCTTATTTGGGAACATTATTTAGCATCGTGATCGCATTTTCGCTAACAAGTTTTGCATCAGCGGTAAGTTTTTGGTAACATTAAATCTACGATCTGAAAAATTAAATTTCGAACTTGAGAGCATTTCTGTTCATAGGTGGAAGATTCGTTTCAAGAAATTAGAATATTCTCAGCCGAACATCTTGGGCTTAAAAATAAAATGAAGGTAGCGAATATTAAACTGAGTATCAAGTATTCAATAATTAATAATTAATTAATAATTTAAAATTATTATTTAAATTAATAGCTTTTGGACTTTATGAAAAGATTCGATAAAGCCTCTCTTAGAATGAATGTTGTTGGATATTTTAATGTAATAAAGAAATTTCCTATTAAGGTAATTATCATATTTAATTATTATTATTTAAACATTTTTACATAATTTATAGAATCAATTTTTTTCAGATGGCAAGTTTATTTTATTCGATACTGTCGTCCTTATTACAATTAAGAAGCTTAAAAACGGAACAAAATAATTGTAAGAAGCATAGAAACGAAACTATCATTTTTCAGATTTTAGGAGAAAATCAGAAATTGAAAAAACAAACTTAATTAATGAATTCGAATTTTATCTAACCAAAATATATCGCAATTTGAATAGTAATTAAGTTAAAATTTTGAGTAGAAATTTTTATTCATTGATTAAAAATTTATTAATACAGTGATACCTCGGTTCACGAACACAATCCGTTCCTCGACCCTGTTCGTGATCCGAAAAGTTCGTAATCTGAATCAATTTTTCCCATTGCAATTAATGTAAATCCAAATAATACGTTTTTTGTCCTAGAAAAAATTTTTAACATGTTATGGCTTTATGTGTGGAAATAATACAGAAAGGAAATAAATATAACAGTAATATTAGAAGAAAGCATGTTTAACACCACCTTCACTAATACTTTTAACTTTTTTGGGAGCCTTAATAAGGGATAAATTTAATTAAATAAAGAAAAAA
>AYEL01078822.1:0-12583 GCA_000484575.1 Olivierus martensii
TTTTTTATATATATCTTTGACCCAAACAGATCTTTTTGTTGAATTTTCATCGTTTTCAAATCCATAAATTTTAGCCGTCATCATTAGATAAACAGCAACTCCTTTACACATGTCAACGTTCATGTTTTGTTTATTCGCAAACACTTTTGGGAGAAACTGAAATCGCAAAGAATTATGGGAAAACGCATCCGTCAAAGTGGGAATTACACAGCGGATTTCGCTTGCGGCAGCCGGCGACGGTTTCTATCTGCATTTTCTACTGCAGCAGCTAGTGGGAACCGGCCTTTATGGTCGCAGTAGTCACCATATGGTCTGCCTTATTTTTAATCATCTTTTACTTTATTTAATATAATAAATTATTTATTTTACAAAGGCTTTATTCTATTAATATCCAGATATAACAGTAACTGATTAATTATTTTTTTTATGACAAAATGAACAGCTTGCAGTTGTTATCCGATATATAGCATTGTATTAAAAAATTACTTAACTAAATTCTTATTGTCGTGTCCTCGTTATTATCCGATATATAGCATTGTATTAAAAAATTACTTAACTAAATTCTTATTGTCGTGTCCTTGATGACTAGAGAAAGATCTTGACTAAAACGAAAAAAACTATTGAATAAAAACTGGTTAGCAAAACTTTCATGTAGACGGTATCGCACCTTTCTTACACGTCTCTCAATCGATCCTTCCAATTTAGTGATTTTAAAAGATGTCAAAATATAATTCTAATTTTGAAGGGTAAATTCAAAAAATGTCTTTGGCATAATACGACATTTATAAACGTTTGAATTGCATTATTATCACGATTTACATTAGAATATGTAGTTAATCAAATTGGCTTCTGAAATAAATTATTTATTATTCACTGGCCAAAAAAAATTTTGTCATTTAGTGGTGTTAAGCCTAACTATTAGAAAAATAAAAATTTTTTGTCATCTAGTGGTGTTAAGCCTAACTATTACGGAAATTTATTTTTATTATAAATAGTTAAGAATCAATCAAGTGTCTAGTGGTGCTAAGCCTAACTATTACGGAAATTTATTTTTATTATAAATAGTTAAGAATCAATCAAGTGTTTTGACACTAAAATTCAAAAAAGTTCAAAAAGTGGAGTTAATCGATTTGGCTTGTGAACGGCTCATATATCGACAAGTATTATGGATTATAGTTGTAGATTATAATGGCATTCAAAATATGATTCAATCTAAATATTTTTTTTTTCAGGAAACGAAATAAATCAACAATTCTATATAAAAATATTTTATTTAATTATTGGAAAAACTAGATGAAAATAATCAATATTTATAAATATCTATATAATAAGATCTTACATTTGAATCGATTTTCGTCTAATGTATTTTTTGCATAAATTAAAAAATGGCATCAGATCCTTATAATGGTTGTTTAACGTATTTTCTTCGTCACGTTTTTTCTGGTGAAACTATTTTTGGCTTAGATTCTTTCTCTTCTTGCAAATGTGATCCTCCCAGAATATCGGATAAATGGAAATATTTTTATAATATTTATCGTTATTTCATCGAATCCGTTCTCTGGATACAATGTATCATTTCCATATTGCAATTAATTCCATTTCTAGAAAATTATGTTCCTTGTACAGGTTGGTACAAAATTTCTAAAAGTGAGCATTATGTCGTTCAGGCGTTATTAGTTTCTTTGGCATTTTTCTTCCCTTTTCATTTTCATCATCTAAAACACGCAAAGTTATACGTTTGTTTGAAGATTTCTGGATACGCAGGAGAAGAACAGATACTAAACAGAATCCGCCGGTTATATTTTTTGGAAGTTGTTTATTTTGTTATTTTCTCCGTTTTTACTCAGTTAATGATTGTGATTTTTCTTTATCCTATATTACAAAATCACAGTAAATATGCTAACGAAGCTTCGTATTGCTGTATCCAAATCGGGTTTTGGGTCCTGATAACTAATGGCCAAGTCATGTACATAACTAGTACATTTGTTTTCACTCTTTCATTGATTCTTAAGAGATACATAAAATTATCTAAAATGCTGGTAGAAATGACTCGGAATCCAATATATTCCAAACGTTTCCTCCAAATTTTAATCGACAAACACGCCGAATTATGGACGAACATTAGCGAGCAAAACAGAACTGGAGATATCATTATTCCATCGAGATATTCCATACATGCTTGGATGACTTGCCTTTGTGTTTATATGGCAATTTTTCTAGATGTAAATCGAAAGCTAAGATTATTCATCGTGTTTTTAGCTTTTTCTGGAACATCGATGAGCATTATCATCGCATACTCGTTGTCAACTTTAACATCGGAGGTAATTTTTATTTTAACATTGAATCTAGTCTGAAAAATTAAATTTTCAAACAAAGAATTTCTATTTATAGATGGAAGATTCGTTTCAAGAAATTAGAATATTTTCTGCCGAACATCTAGGACTTAAAAATAAAATGAAGGTAACGAATGTTAAACTGCTTATTGATTTAGTTATATATAGTTTCAACATACATTCACGAGTTTCAATAATTAAATAAATTATTATTTAAATTAATAGCTTTTAGACTTTATGAAAAGATTCGGTAAAGCCTCACTTAGAATGAGTATTGGTGGATATTTTAATGTAACAAAGAAATTCCCTATTAAGGTAATTATTATATTCATAATTTATAGTCAGTTATATATGTTATGGGCCAAGTGACTAATAGGTCATTATTTATAATGCCTAGCCATTATCAGTGGCGCCGAGACGGCGGGGAAGAGGGAACAAATTCCCCCGGGCCCGTAGAAGATTGAAGGGCCCGGGCCGCTTCCTAACAATAAGAATATTATATATATGGACCCAAAACCTGTTTCGTACCGGTGCCCGGGATTTCTCTCGGTACCACTGGCCATTATAAATAATGACTAAACAGCCATGCAGCCTGATAAATATTGTTTAAGATTATTAAATTTACCAGACATTAGGAATAAAGCTACATTCCATTTGGGCAATTTGATTTTCTGTGTGGAGCTAACATTTAAACTTGGATATAGGAGCTTTATTTTAGTTTTAAAATGTTTCCCCTATGTAGGGAATATAATTCATCCATTATCTCACTGTGGTTTGTAAAAGGAGTTTACAGTTATGTATTTTTTTTCTGTTAGTAAAGAATCCTTTCCTTCTTTTTCGTGATTTTCTTATTCTTCTCATTTCATTCTCTTTTCACAAGTATGTATTCTCTCTTTTAATAAAAACTTCTAATTTATAAATTATAAGTCATTTAACCAAAATAAATAGTTATATATTTGCATTTGAATATTTTTATAAGGCTACGATTTATTTCTATTTTTTAATTATTAAAAAAGTTGTATCTATGTGTGGTTAACTTCAGTCGGATGATCACTCCATTTTTCTCCTACCCCTTTTAATACTGACAAAAAGATATCATTATCATCACTTTGTCCGACCATATGATAGCAATATTCATATTGACCCGTCAATGTGATAAATTATGATACACAATGTGAAATTTATTACAATATCCGATTTTGTTTGTCATTATTCATAATAGCAGCATATTATACATAATGTCCGTATTAATCTCGTCGTCCATAACATATATAAATAAACGTATACATTATATGATTACAAGTTGCATAACATGATATTAATTTACAGGTTAAAATATCTATAATTTTGTAGATTGCATTTATTATACAATCTACAAAATTATAAATACAGATTTATAATAGTTGACAAAAGAGGATAGATGGGCTGTACAAAAACTTAGCCGCTTAGAGTATGAAAAGAAGATAGGAGGAAATAGAAAAGTAAAGTACAGTGAAAGGGTCCTATCAAAGAAGTGCGATAGGTCATTAGAGGAAGAAGGAGAGGAGGAAACCAACAAACTAAGGGGTCCAAGAGGTCGCAATGGCGTAAAGATAAAAAAAAATAAAAAACAGTCCTTCCCACTTGGAAGGGAAAACAAAGATATATACAATATTTACATAGTTGCCAGCAAAGGTAGGTCCAGTTGCTGTAAGTAAAATTAACAGAGATTACAATGAAGAAAAACAGTGGCCAGCACTTCTGCTGGAGTTGAAGCATGCAATATTTACATAGTTACCAGTAGGTGTTGATGCACGAAGGTAGGTCCAGTTGCTGAAAAGTAAGATTAACATAGATTACATTGAAGAAATACAGAGGCCAACACCTCTGCTGGAGCTGGAACAGAAGCCAGAGATCACAGTTGACAAGAGGAGTTTTAGCCAAACGAGACAGCACAAGTAGCAGATTAAGAGTCAGTGGAATCCCCAAAAGAAGGTTCAAAAACCTTGGTGTTTTTAAGGAAATTTTTAAGAGCCAAGAAAAGTGGTTTAATATCAAAAAATTGGTGATAATGGCACGGCCAGTTACAACTGTGCAGCAATGAGGTTCTCTTAAAGCTTTCCCTGTAAACGTCAAAGAGGGAACAGCTAAAAAGAAGATGGTGTGAATCCTGTGTACCACCGTCTTCACAGTGGCAATTGTCGTGATCCGATAATTTAAATCTGTGGAGGTAAGCATTGAAATTTCCGTGTCCCGTAACTGTTTGAGTGATATGGGAGTTGATCGTCACAAAACGGTTATAGAAAAAATTCCTGATATTAGGAATGAAGCAGTGGGCAAGCCTCCCAGTGATTTCGCTGTCCCAGTTGTTTTGCCATTGTTGAAAGAGAAGATCATTTATCGTCTTTTTTAGATAGCTAAAAGGAATAGCATTATAACTTATTTTATCTAAAGTTTTAATCGCCTTTTTAGCTAAAGAGTCGGCCATTTCGTTGCCTTTGAAACCTTTATGGCCAGGCACCCAATAGAAATTCAGTTTATTGTTATTTTCAATTTGCTTGATCAGTTCTCTGATTTTAGGGATCAGAGAGTAATAAGTTTGATCTTTGTTGATGTTAAGTAAAGCAGTGCGACTGTCAGTAATGATATTGATGGTACTTTTGTTAATGTTCCTCTGTTTAATGATTTGGAGCCCTTTGAAAATGGCTAGGATTTCCGCCTGGTTATTGCTGCAGTGTTCTTCCAATTTAAAGTAGGCTTGATGCCAGATTCTACTATTGTTTTTAAGAACGATCACTGCAGCCCCGACTCCTTCTTTAGTTTTGGAGTCATCAGTATAGACACAGAACCCTTAGAGTTCACCAGGAAAGATTGAAAAATCGATACAACATCTTTTTGCAGGGTGGGATTGCAAATAAATTTTATGGTAATCATTATCATTTTTATTGATACAGTTAACTATCTCAGAGAAGTCTTCAGGAAATTTATTTTTGTTCAGGTCAACAATCCCTCCATCGTTACCAGTGATTTTATTTAGATAATAGTTATTAAGAATTTTAATATCAATGGGGAAGATTTTGGCAAGAATAAGCAGAGCGTTGGTGGGAGCCGTTTTATAAGCTCTAGTTATACTGATAGCAGCAAGTCGTTGGATACTTAATAATTTTTTCTTGATGTTACTTAGTTTGGCCGCATAACCCCATGCTTGGGAAGCGTAAGAGACAATAGGCTCGATGGCTCCTTGATAGATATGCTTAATAGCCTTAGAGGTAATACCCCAGTTAGGACCTGTAATTGCTTTAATGGAATTTAAGGTGCGAATAGCCTTTTTATATATAAAATGGACATGGTCCGTCCAGGAGAGATTTTCATTAATTATAGTACCCAAATATTTCATTTGTTTGGCCTGTCTGATGATGTGATTACCAATACTTAGATTAATTCTTCTCTTGAAGGCTTGTCCTTTGCCAATAACAATGAACGTGGTTTTGCTAGCATTGATAGAAAGCTTGTTTTTTATGCTCCATTTATACACAATTTCAAGAGCTCTGTTGGTTTTATTTCTCAGCTCGTCTCTATTCTTATGTTTGACAAGAAGGAGTACGTTATCGGCGTACGCCTGTAGAAACGAGTCCTTTGGAAGTTGGTTAGTATTTAGAAGTCCTTTGAAAATTATGTTCCAGAGATAAGGGCCGGAGGAGGAGCCCTGCGGGCAGCCTCTGTTAATCCCAAATTCTTTGAAGAAATTGTTCGTTTTATAAATTGCCGTCCTATTATGGAAGTAATTATTAAGTAGTTCCAAGAGGTTTCTTGGACGGTTGTTTTCAACGAGTTCAGAGAAGAGAGCCGGCCACCATGCCGTGTTAAACGCTCCTTTAAAGTCGATGGACACAATCATTGTGTGATATCCTTTTTTTGGCACTTTTGACGTAGTTTATGACCTTATCAATGGCCATAGAGGGGTTCTTCCCAATTGAAAAACCAAATTGGTTTTTATTAAAGAAATTGCGTTCAGAAAGGAACCAATTTATCCTATTGATAAGCAGTTTGTCAAGCGTTTTTTCCAAGATTGGGAGCAAGCTGATCGGTCTGTATGAATTGGGAAGATTAGAATTACTACCTTTTTTCAGGATAAGTTTAAGGTAAACTTGGTATCTTTCCAAATCCTTTTCCAAGAATTTGGAAAGATACCAAGTTGAAGACATTTGTGAAATAAAGTGATAAATGTCGTTGGTATACTTTCGAAGGCTTTGCTGGCCATCATTCCAGTGATACCATCAATCCCAGGGGCCTTCCTGGGATTAATCAATTTGAAAATCTATTGTACCTCTTTATAGGTGAATGTAATGTCATTATTGGAATCTGGTCGGAGTTTGGCCTTTTCTCTTATTAATTTATGTTCTTCAGTGTCAGTATCAGTATCGTCTTTAGGAAAAATATAATTTTTTTAAAGACCTCAGTGATGGTATTTTCAATACCAGTTGTGAATTCTCCGTTTTGTCCAAATACGGTACTTGGCAAGAATGCCTTTTTGTATTTTTGGTTGATTATTTTATATGGTTTGCACCATGGGTTATCTGCATCAATGCCGCAAAAGTCTTTCCAAGCTTTATTTCTAACAGAGTTAAGTTGATTCTTGTAATCTTTGAGGTTTGCCCTGTACTGCAAATGAAGGTCTTTCTTGATTCCTTTGTCAGATTCTCTTCTGAATCTTTTATGAAGTCTCCTGAGGTTTTTGTTTTTTGTGGTGAGTTCAGAAGTCCACCAAGGTGGTATGAGTCATTAATAGTTGAGGAGGTGGTGGCCAGTTCGTGAGCCCTAAGAATCGTACTTTGAAGATTCTTAACAATAGTATCAATTTGATCCTGATCGTTACCGTCCTCCATCCTGAACGGGGTCCAGCTTTCTAAGAGGATTTCTTTGAACAGATTCCAGTCAGTTTTATATTTTATTTTCTTAGCGTTTTTATTTACTATTTTAAAATTAGTAAATTTTGTAATGAGATAGTTGTAATCGCTAACAGAGAGGCTCTCAATAGTGTCACTTTTGGGTTTAAAGGTGATAAGTTTGTCATTTCCCACACAGAGATCAATCCAGCTATGACCAGCTGGGGAACTGAAAGTAGGGATCTCACTTTGATTGAGAGAGATGAGCCCGTTGTGCTGCAGAAATTCAACCATCTTAAAACCTCTTTGATCCTTGAATGGGCTCTGCCAGAGTGGGGACTTGGCATTGAAGTCCCCTCCTAGGAAAATGGGTTGGGAACCGATTTTATTGAAAACGTCTTGGAGAACTTCTAATTGCTCGTCAATGTCCCCGGAAGGTGGGAAGTAAGCAGAGATAATGTACATTTCTGTATCTTTAAGTTTAATGGCTATAGTAGTTATGATTTCATTACAGCATTGCGAGATAAGGATGGCATCCAGAGCAGTGTTTCTCAAAATAATCCCAGTCTTCAAGGCATAAGAGGTCTCAAAGTCCGGAAAGATCCGAAACTTTCCACATAAAGCGATTCTCCCTCGGACTAATAAGGCTCTTGAAGGAGGACAACGTCGGCCCCAAGATCTTCGGAGTCTTTGATAAAATTTGTTGTAGCAGCTTTGGATCTCTGTAAGTTTATTTGTAAAAACGAAAGTTCATTCTGCTTAAACGGGTTACTTTGATCCTGATAATTAGTGGAGTTGAGTGTGTTAATATCCATGATTTAAAAAAACAACGAGGAAACAGAACAAAATCAAGGTAAAAGGTCACACGTATTCAGTTCTTTTAGCCATTAAGATTTTATATTTTTTAGCTACCGGGCAAAACCAGGCAAATGCGTTATAGTCAGTCTCGTACCATTGCTCCTGACGCAGATTTTTGTTTAGTTCCTTACAATTAGTACAGACAGGAATTTGTTCTTTTTTCTTGCATTTAAAATTATAACAATTACATGACGAAAGTCGTAATATTAGCAAATTAAAAAATAAATAAATAAATTTATTGCAGTGCTCTAATCGTGTAGACTACAATCCCCGAGATTCAGTTGCCAACGCTTCAGAAGATTTGCAAAAAAAAAAATCACATTTGTTAAAGCGCACTAATCAAATTTGGCACCGCATATATTAAGAGATAGACTCAAAGTATTTTTGCGCACTAATCAAAACCGCATTATTCGAACCCGCACTAATCAAGGGATTTCTGTATTGAAATTATTTATGATTTCTTAACGTTAGTTTTTCATAACAAAAAATGGTTACGTAAAACTAACGTTAAGGAATCATAAATAATTTTTATTAATTCTTAAAATTTCCTTTATAAAATTATTGCTTTATAGAACAGCATTAAATTTATTTAACTACTTGAATCCGGAAGAGTTATCACTTTTAAGTTCATTTGCGTGTTTTAGGAAGAGGGCGCGTCGGCATATCCGATTCGCACCCTCCTTTAAATCTATCAGGAGCCACGTGAGTACGGAGGTTCCTATTGAGCTCGCCTGTCTGGGCGTCAATTTGCGATATTGTTTATTTAAAGAGAAAATGCAACAAAGAATAACAAAAAATATCTCGGTAATATAATCGAACAATTTGTTGAAGCATGAGCAAGACAGGTTTTCAAGAAATATCGATTTATTTATATTAAGGCTCTTTTACACCAAGCGCAAGCATTAATGTTAACCGTGCGAGCGCTATCTTCATAGCTCCGCCATTTTCGGCTATCCGTGAGTAGCCGCATGGTGCACAACGATGGAGTTATGATGAAAGCGATTGCAAATGTTGCTTCTGAAGGCCGTGACACACTGAACGCGACGCGAAGCGAAGCATAAGAAAGCAACTTCGCGCGGTTACGCGCGTACAGTGTGTCTTGGACTAGCTTTTCCCGTGCGGCTGCTCGAGTTAACGCGCGTAGCCGCGCGAAAGGAGATGAAAAGTTGAACTTTGACCAATCAGCACGTGCGAACAAAATACGGTGCGGCAAGACGCGAAGAAAGCGACCTCCGCCAACGACCTCTTTCGGCAAATCTACGAAACATGAAAAGTAACTGGATATGCAATGTAGACAGGCTGCGGCGCAGTGCAACACGAAGCGAAGGATGCAATTTTTTCTATTATCTTTCGTTCGCTCCGCTTCGCGTCGCGTTCAGTGTGTCACGGCCTTTAGCCATTTTCTTCACGAATTTGTGAATCCTCTGATTATGAGCTTTTCTTTTCTTGCTTATCTTTTCTCTGTCCGATCTGAAAAATACAATTATCTTCCAAACATTTTGAGATTAAGCACTGCAATAATATTGTGTCTAACGGCGCGTGTCCATCTGAGAGAGAAACTGTCGTGACGCAAATGGACACACCCCTGAGAGCTACTCTCAGGGGTGTGTCCATTTGCGAATTTCCCTCTCGAGAGTCTCTTGCGACAGTTTTTCTCTCAGATGGACACGCATCTTAACCCATGGCGAAAATTGATCTTCTTGCCGATTTTCATAGAACTGGCTGCAGCTATGATTTATTCGATCGGAAGATTATTTTATGTATTGATTTAATTTATTGTTATTTTAAACTACAAATTCGTTGAATTGCTACATCATTTTAAAGCTTAATAAATTTAATATTTCTCATGATTCCAATGAAACCATTATCGGTTTTCGACTGGCCTATGTAATAACGGACTTATTTATCAACAGAACTGTTTAATTTTTCATTTCATTATACTGTAGCTGGATGTAACTTAGCGTCTTGACAAACAGTTGCACTCATTACAGCTAATTTAAATTTTAAAATATTTGAAATTAATATAAAGTTTGATATCTGTTACAAAGATTTAATTATGCAGGTACTGTATTTATTATTTAGTATATTGCACAATGCTTGTTTTACTTGACTATAAACGATTCAGATGAATATTTAATCATCTTGGTAGATTTCCAAAAAATAAATAGTAAAAAAGTAATTGTTTATACGTGAAGATTATAAATACAGCAACATTGCTTACCCACGACACAATTGTTTCGTGTGTAAGTCATGACATAGGTGATATTAAATATGATAAAAATCGAAGAAAGATATCAACATAAATATGCAATGTACATCAGTGGAATTATTTTCTTCATATCTGTTTTTGCACTCTTTACATCTCATCGAATAAGAAAAATATTATATGATTATATGAAGAAAATAATTAATTTTATACTCTTTTGGAAATATTTGTATCAGATTCTTTCGTGGAAATTTGGTAAGTTTAGTTAAAAATTACTAGTTTAATATATTATTAATGAACGTACTTATAATTTAACTAGTATTAGGTGATTTAATAATGTTTTCTTTGTTTTAAACTACTACTGCTTAACAGAGTTGTGGTTTATTTAAACTATTCTTTAAAATTAATTCCTTATTGCTATTATTGTTTGTAAACAGCTATTGCTTTACCAACAAAACGAGTTGCTTTTATTGTTTTTTGTTTCAAAAAACAATAAAAGCAACTCGTTTGTTGGTAAGCAATTGTTTTGTTAATACATCATGAAAACTTTATTGATCTATTTGGATAAACATACACAGCACATTCCTTTGTTTTAATACTTAATAAAATGAACTGTAAAAGTGGAGAAAACACAAAAAGCGGATGGTATCTAGATTCAGATATATTCTCATAAACATATTTATAATTTTGAAGATACAAAACACTTGTTAACCTATTTTCCCAAACAATTTCTCTGTGTATTTATTATTTTCCTCATCAATAATTTATGATCTACGTTAATTATTATGTTTTGTGTAATTGGATAGTGATATTCTGACATTAGACAACTTCGATGCAGTATGAATTAACGTTTATCCTTAAATAATGGATTTTAAATATCTTCGAAGATATGCTTGATGATGTAACAATTTACCTTAAAACAATTGTGTAAAACTAATGAATATTCGAACTTGAAATATAATCTCTAATAACATTTGGAATTATTTCACTGAATGCAATAGTTTTTACCAATGCAGGTTGCATCTAAAGGCCGTAACACACTGAACGCGACGCGAAGCGAAGCATAAGAAAACAACTTCGCGCGGTTACGCGCGTACAGTGTGTTCTTGGACTAGCTTTTCCAGTACGGCTGCTCGAACTAACGCGCGTGACCGCGCGAAAGGTGAGGAAAAAGTTGAACTTTATTAACGCGCGTGACCGAACGAAAGGTGATGAAAAAGTTGAACTTGACCAATCAGCACGCGCGAACAATACGGCGCGTCAACAAGCGAAGGAAGCAATCAACCAACAGAAACGAATGTTTTATTTACTTGGAAATGGCGAAAGTTCAACGGTGTGGTTGGGATTCAGATACAGAATTTGTTTTAGAATTACAAAAACTAACGCGCGTGACCGCGCGAAAGGTGAGGAAAAAGTTGAACTTGACCAATCAGCACGCGCGAACAATACGGCGCGTCAAGAAGCGAAGGAAGCAATCAACAAATAGAAACGAATGTTTTATTTACTTGGAAATTGCGAAAGTTCAACGGTGTGGTTGGGATTCAGATACAGAATTTGTTTTAGAATTACAAAAAAGACATATCTATATGACATGAAACTAAAAGAATACCGAAAATATACGATCACTTCTTTTTAATAACAAATCAACCACACTCCGCAAACGACCTCTATCGGCAAATCAACGAAACATGAGAAATAACAGGACTGCAATGTAGACAGGCTGCGGCGCAGTGCAACGAGAAGCAAAGGATGCAAATTTTTCTATCATGTTTGCTTCACTCCGCTTCGCTTCGCGTCGCGTTCAGTGTGTCACGGCCTTAAGAAGTATTTAGTTTTTCTGGCATTCAACCTACAGGTTATGACACCAGACACGATTATGATGACATATCATTTAATCCCTTATATTTATTCATTCCGAATGAAGGACACCTTGGTAACATAAGCGATTAAATTCTCAACAAAATTACATATTTTTCTAATTTGAATTTTTCTGAGCGTGTAATTTTATGCTTTATTAATTTAAAAAATCAAAAATGAAAATTAACTGAATTTTAATCTGAATTGTTCGTTTTAATATCAAAATTTCTTTTCTCTTCCTTGTATTTTTATCGAATAACATTCTTACATGTTAATTAATAATTGAAAAATAATATAGGAATTTTTTATAACTTGCAAAAATTTAAATATATCATCATCGAATACACAAAGCGTCACGACGCGTCGCGTTGCCAAGACGCTTCACATTGCGTCGCTCTCCTATTCACTACTGGGTTAAGCCCGATTTAGACGACGCGTTTACAAGCGACAATTTGTCGCGCCTA
>AYEL01078824.1:0-10263 GCA_000484575.1 Olivierus martensii
GGGCACAATCAGAAGCGCAGCTACGCGCTTCTGATTGCGCCCGCACTTGTATACACATTTTACAGTTGTTGTTAAGCATCGGAAAATGCCTTTCTCTGTTGTTTGAACACCAATGATGATTCGAGATAACGCCTACGTCGCATCTGACCTGCCAATAAGCACAAACACACGCGCGCGATCTCCATTAATTGGCGGGTATTGTTCCAACCATTCTCCCAGAACTGTTCGGAGGGGTCGCATTGGCTGGCTGGTGCGGTGGATACTGTTTAATGCATGATTTGTGGAAAATCAACTTAAAAGGGTCATCTAGTTATTTCAGTTTCTTTGGATAAGGACGCGCTTCCTCGTTCATCCACACGACTGGCTGTGCGTAAATAGGCAACGTGTTGAATCCCACTAGGCGTGTGTTTAAAGATATGTTAACCTACAGCTGGAATGGGTCAAACTTTTCCGACCCTAAGCCCGACCCGATTCTGAAACTCCGGTGCCTAGAAAAATATGACCAAACTGCGAAAAATATTCTTAATATATTAATTCACTGGGTGTCCTTAGTAGAAGTACGCAAACATTGGAGGGTGATAGAGGGGGGCCAAATGGAACAACAAATCCCAGAAAAGATTTTAGGTTAAAGGCCCATTAATTTCGCTATGTGAATAACGTTTAAGGTTCATCCGACCAATTTCCGTTACATCAGTGAACCGTGAAGTTCGTTCATCGGAATGTATACAAGTGGTCAGCAGCGTTTAGACACGCTATGCGTCGCGTCGCATCGTGCGGGCACAATCAGAAGCGCAGCTACGCGCTTCTGATTGCGCCCGCACTTGTATACACATTTTACAGTTGTCGTTAAGCATCGGAAAATGCCTTTCTCTGTTAGTTGTTTGAACGCCAATGATGATTCGAGATAACGCCTACGCCGCATCTGAACTGCCAATAAGCACAAGCACACGCGCGCGATCTCCGTTAATTGGCGGGTATTGTTCCAACCATTCTCCCAGAACTGTTCGGAGGGGTCGCATTGGCTGGCTGGTGCGGTGGATACTGTTTAATGCATGATTTGTGGAAAATCAACTAATAAGGGTCATCTAGTAATCTCGGTTTCTTTGGATAAGGACGCGCTTCCTCGTTCATCCACACGACTGGCTGTGCGTAAATAGGCAACGTGTTTAAACACACGCCTAGTGGGATTCAAGATATGTTAACCTACAGCTGGAATGGGTCAAACTTTTCCGACCCTAAGCCCGACCCGATCCTTGTTCCGGCTGTGATGGTACTGTTATCAGTTGGCCCTTGTGAGAAACCGAGGCATAGGGATAAATTTGACTCCATTTACCTTTAACGTATGGTGCTTCCACGAATGTGAATCAATGTAATCATTATATCGGGATAACCGAGTTAGCTTTAGCCCTCTGTCGTTCTAGCGTTGTGTGTTTCGTCCTCACGAATAAATAGGTTCTACTCCTACTTGAAGTTAATATCATAGGGTGATAAAGCATATAACAGCTATAATGCGTGTTTGTAATAATGTAATATATAACCCGATATATTTATACGGCATGGAGTAAGTGAGTCAGGTTCAGCGATGTTGGACTTTTGGGTTTCTATCGAAGCGCCTACACTCTCACATGTAAATATGCAGGCGGTTACATAACGCTTATATCAACAGAACCAATGTCTTTCAAAAGTAAATGAAACAGAGCCATCCGAAAGATCTCGTAACATAGGATATATATCTCATTAAAGCGCGACAGGTTTAGCTGTTAGGCAAGTGGATAATTCTTTTTCCTTAATTTCAAGTAACACGTGAATATATCTTCCTCCCTTGTCCTATTTGGGTGTATGAAATTGAACAAATGGCCACATTCACTTATTTACAGAAAAGCGTCCACTAGTTCTTTTGGGATGGACATAAGCAGCATTGAAACGTTGTACCACAGGTCTCCGCACCCAGACAGTTCCATCACTATTACTTTGGAAGGTTTTCTCATCGGTGAAAACCACACAGCTCCAATCAGTTGTCGTCCACGATGCATGCTGGTAGGCGAATCCTATCCTATCCACAATGTTGGTTGGAGATAGTAGCTGTTTTTGGGCTGCTCGGCGACCGTGCAAATTGTGTTCTCGCAACCTGTTAAAAGAGAATAGACACTCTCTTAGTACCCTAAGAAAACGACCGTGCAAATTGTGTTCTCGCAACCTGTTAAAAGAGAATAGACACTCTCTTAGTATCCTAAGAAAACTTCAGAAGATATTTATTCTTTTATTCTTATTTTAGGAGCTAAATAATCAAATCATCAATAACTGTATAGTTTACACTAAATAATTTAGGTCAGGTATGAGTTACGCTTACCTCCTTTTAACTGTGGTCAGCGAACACGCCACATCCAATTCCGCCTTCAATGTTGGGGCAGTCTTAAATGGATTTTCCTGGCTGCCTTCTACTACACGTTGGACGTCATCTTCCGCCATAACTCTGTGTCTGCCTGTTGATTTAAGTGGCGACAACGTGCCTCTTTCTGCTGGATATTTGCATATCCTAATAACTGTTCTCCTACTGATGTTCAGCATTTCAGCAATTTCAATCACCGAAACACCATTTTCTCTATGGTGGATTACCAATTCTCTAATTTCTTTCGTGATGGCACGAGGCATTGTCTTCAGTATCGAGATGCAGGATGAGGATGACGTTTCACTATGTCATCCTCATCCCTGCATCTCAATTAGTATTTCAGGGAAAATTATCACTTCCCCCTATCGCATATGGTTTTTTATTACCTATTACGAAAGCCATAATATTAGTACGCCATTCGTTTTCTATGAAAACTTTTTAATATTCATTTTAAACACGTCACAGTTCTCTCGCCATTATCAGAACCCTACCCCTTGTTGCTAGCAAACTACATAATGGACGATCCCTCCGCCAGCAGATTAGTGCCTATGTTACCGAGGAAACTAATGCATGCTAAAGCCAAGTATTATAAGGAAGCTGAACGTATCCAGTGAAGTGACAAACATTTTGGCCGGAGCAGTACCTGTTACCACAAGATTATGGGAAGTTTCCCTGCAAATTTGCAAAGTTGCCCTGCACTATTCCTTAAAGGCCAAATGATGTGGGAGCATATGTGGAACAGACAGACAGAAGACGGAAAGACAGACAGACAGAAGACGGAAAGACAGACAGACAGAAGACGGAAAGACAGACAGACAGAAGACGGACAGACGGAAAGACGGACAGACGGAAAGACGGAAAGACGGACAGACAGAAGACGGAAAGACGGACAGACAGAAGACGGACAGACGGAAAGACGGAAAGACGGACAGACGGACAGACAGAAGACGGACAGACGGACAGACAGAAGACGGACAGACAGAAGACGGACAGACAGAAGACGGAAAGACAGAAGACGGACAGACAGAAGACGGACAGACAGAAGACGGACAGACAGAAGACGGACAGACAGAAGACGGAAAGACAGAAGACGGAAAGACAGAAGACGGAAAGACAGAAGACGGAAAGACGGACAGACAGAAGACAATAGACGGACACAAGACAATAGACGGAAAGACAGACAGACAGACACACAATAGACGGACACAAGACGGAAAGACAGAAGACAATAGACGGACACAAGACAATAGACGGAAAGACAGACAGACAGACACAAGACAATAGACGGAAAGAAAAAAGATAGACAAACAGACAATAGAGATAGAAAGAAAGAAAAAAAAGACTGGTATAAATACAGAAATAAAAAGATTAATAAAAAAAGAAAGAGATGAGAGAGGTGGCTAGCTACATATGGTGGGCAGCCTCTCCCCAAGTGACACCAGTAAAAAAAATATGTTAGCATACGAATGACATAGCAAACAACATGATCAGAACACCTAGCAGTCTGTGCTATACTATCACAGACATTTTGTTTGTTTGTTTGTTTGTGTGTGTAGATGTGTGTGTGGAGAGAGACATAAAATATAAGATATATATATATCTTCTAAGTTGTATATATTGTAGTGCAGTTTTTTGAATTGTATATTTATATTTTATCATTTATTATCAAAAGAAAAATTATTATTATAGAATTGACATAATAATAATAATCATATACCGTATTACATCGAATTTAAGCCACAATAGGATTTAAAAATTGAAAAATTGGAGAAAAAAAAATTTTTTATAATAGGTATTTGCTTTGAATTTAAGCCTCACCCATGCTTTACGACTTAAAAATTTGAATAAAAAGTGCGGCTTATATTCGATGTAATATGTTTATTTAAAATCTTTATTTATTATTTACTGATTTTATGTATTTTATTTTTTATTATATTATTTAAAATTTATATAATTATTTTTGTTATATGTTGCAAGACATATATACACATAATTGAATATACAAACTACTGCATTTAAAATTTTTGTATTCTAAGAACTGAAAACTGATGAGGATCTCGTTTAGAGATTGAAAACGTTTTTTTAATAAATGTTTATCCTGATTTTATAGATTTAACTGCAATTAGTGCTTTTGTTTTTAAAAATTTAGTTTGTAATTTTTGCAGAGTTTTTGGAATTAGTGTTAACAGAAGTCATTTATAAAGTATGATTATAGTAAAGTGACTATAATTTTATTAATCCAAATCACTTAATTAGTATGTCATATTTAGTTAATTTAAAAAGTGATCTTTTTTTGGATAACAATTGAATGACTAGATAAAAAATTTATTTCTACTTATTATAAAAATTCATCAGTTTTAATAATAATGAAGTTTGATTAAGTTTAATCATGCTGTTGAATCTCACAAGGGATATATATGAAGGAAGACCCACTCAGTCTTTCATAACTGCTCAGAGTCCACATACTGGTTAACCAAAAGGTTGAAAAATATGATTCAACTTTTTTGCTGCTGGCCACTTCTTGTATTGCCTGCAGTGTCAGAACAACAATGTTCTGTAGTTAAGCAATAATCAATATTCAGAAGTTTATAAAATTTCATATCTTCATATCTCTCTCAGATATTTTTGACAAAAAATAAAATTTTTACTGTTTATACAGTTTCTGTTCCTTTTTACCTATACAATTATTTTATTTATTTATTTATTTAAAGAAGTATTTCTTACTTATATTATACCAAATTTTATACTATTGTTTTTTTTTTTGCAATTTTTTAGGCATCCAATGAAATTATTACTTTTGATAGCTGTGTCCTTCTTGAATAAATCAAGTCACGAATTATGTATTTCCATTGATATTTCGATGTAAATTCATTTATTTAAGTAAATCAGTAATGTTACCCAAATTTTCTTAACAAAATTATTGATATATATTCCTTCTAAAAAATGCTTAAATTTATATTAGATACCATTTTTAAGCAATTATTTACATTAAATGATAAGTTTACTCAACATTTTAATAGTTTTTTTTTTTTGTTTTATTTTGCAATAATATTTGACATTTTATCAAGAAATAACTTCTAAAATGTAAGACGACTTTCCTTCCACAATAATAGATATAATTTTAGTTATTTTTACCCTTATTGGTTCAGAATATATTTTTTCTGCCAATAAAACAGTATTGAGCTTAGTAGGTTGAACAAAAATTTTCAAAGAAGAAACTGGTGGGAATTCTTAGCTAGTGTGCCATACCAATTTTTAAAAAGTAAAAATAATAATAATAAAAAAATTTTTATGAATTGGTATTTGATGATAAATATAATCTAAAATATACAGTAATTAAATTTTGAAAAGTTTTTTAGATTAGCGCAAAATAATTTATAAAAATCGTTCCACAGCCATGCCATATATATATGTCAATTGCCTGATGCCACCAATTACCATTTGTGTCTAAACATGGCGGCAGCAGCAGCAGCAGCAAACTGGTTAATGGACTAATCTTGGTCTCTTCTTGGAAAATCTAAAGGTGTGTAACAAGCAATTGAACACAGTTCTTCAGATGATTAATAAATACTTTACCACATTGCTATCCTATGACTTTATCTTAAAGTTTCAGATCAGTGCAGTGACCAGCAATTTCTTGTGTCATATTGGCAGCCACATAAAAATTTTCCTTGAGAACCAGATTTAGATTATTTATGATTTAATCTTATTTGTTTATTTAATAGTATTAATTCAATGTTAAATTTATTTTTATAGGAAAATGATATGTTAATTATAATTATTTTAAATATAAATGGCTTTTATAGTTTAATTATATTCATTAATTAAAACTTAACTACACTCTAATTTTGATGATAATTTCAGTTCATTGCTTAAACTTCTGAAAAATAGTATTAAATTATAGATTTTCATTATAAGTCATACTTTTCCTCCTCATGATGAATTGAATAGTTATAAACTATAATATTGAATAGTATTAAGAATAAATAGATTGATGATAAGAATAATAAAGATGATAATTTTTAATTTTAACAGTGTCTGCAACTGCATTTTATAAATCTCAACCAGTAATAGAATTCATGTGTGAAGTATTAGATATAAGGGATATTGGAGAACAAAGAAAGCCTTTAACAGATTCTCAGAGAGTGAAATTCACAAAAGAGATAAAAGGGTTAAAAATAGAAATAACTCATTGTGGCAGCATGAAAAGAAAATATAGAGTTTGCAATGTTACAAGACGTCCAGCTCAATTACAATCGTGAGTTTTATTTTATTATAGTTTGTCAAATTAATTTGAATGATTTTATAATTATTCATTTTATTTTAGATTTCCCCTGCAATTGGAAAATGGGCAAACTGTTGAATGTACAGTTTCTAAATATTTTCAAGATAAATATAAGATGAAACTCAGGTAAAAATGATTAAATTATTAATATAATATTTCTTATTATAAAATATAAATAGAAGTAAACAATAAGCACAATCAGTAAAATGTATTTTTTAATCAAAAATATAATAAAAAAAATAAGTACTTTAATTGAAACAAGTTACATGGAAAACCAAAAATGCTTTATTAAATACTGCATCTTATTAAATGAGTTTATTGTTAATTTTAATATAGATTAAATTACTTAAAATAAACGGAACAGGAATACAGTGGTGCATCGCAATTCGATACTAATCTGTCGCCAAACTAATGTCAAATTGAGAAACTCTCGAATTGCTGGACAATATTTCCCATATAACACTGGAAAATAGATTAATTTGTTGTCAGATCCCCATCCCACTCCCCTAACTAGTGAGTAAAAAAGATACAATATATTATTAACTTACTAGTCACATTTTATTATTGTATAACACACTAAATTACAAAATGCACTATTTTATACACAACACACACATAATTTATTAGCCCTTGGATATTGGAATAAAGTCTTTTTTTTATTCTGTTCTACCTTTGAATCTGTAAAACCAGGCTCGACTTGCTTTACATTTCTCAGTTTGATCTGAGGTACATCCTTGAGTTTTCTTCTGCAATTCTTTGAAAAGTAACCTAGCCTTCTCATAGATCATTGCCTGAGTTATTGGATCTCTCTTCATCTATCTTTATCTAATTCAGGTGAAAAGCAACTTTCCCATCTCTTCATTGATTAAAGATCTATTCTTGTTAGAAATCTTCATTGCTCCAGCAGACACCCTAGCACCCATAATCTTTCTCTGTTGCAAAACATTGTCAAATTGTCCTAGGAATGCCATACTTTTGAACTACATCTGTAATTGTTCTACCTTTCTGCACATTATTTATGCTCAATCAAGTTTTCTTCTTTTTCCTGAATTATTCCTCTCTCCACTTCTCTTTGAACCTATTCCTAAATTTCACTCAAGAAAATAATAATAACTACAGATGCATAAATCTTTTATTTTCTGAAAAATTCAGAATTGAAAATTAAAACTAACAACATGGCAAACACCAAAGCAGCCCAACAAGAACTGACAAATTAGAAATGACATCACACAATTCCATGCACGTGCATGCGCCATCCCATGAAACCCAAATGTTGAATTGTGACATACCACTGTACTAATATTAGTGGAATGAAAGAAAGAAATGTGTGTTATTGAAAACACAGATGCAGTAGCTATTTTTAATCCTGTATTGAGTCAAAGAAAACAAGTAAGAAAAAAAGGAATTAATATTGATAGACAAAAAAGTATTTATTTAACAAATAATTATAAAACATAAATGAGAAAATAACAGTAGAAAATGATTTTGAATTTTCATATTTTGCTTGCATATTATTTTATTTTTTCATGTTTTTCTTGTGTGATCATTTTTCATAATGAAATGATAAATGATCACATTTTGTATTTTCAAAATGTGAAATCAAAAAACAGATGAAAATCATTTCAGTTTCATGGCATATTTATAAATCATCAAAACATAGTTTCAGGTGCATCAAACATAAATGCAACTTTTTATTGAATATTACATTTTGCACATTGTAACATTATCTTTTCATTGACATACTTTAACTATTAAATTTTAAATATCAAATGCTTAAAAATGGAAAATCATCAATGAAACTATGATTAAAATCAATATAGATACAATACAAAATGAAAATTTAAAAAGATCTAGTTGATTTACTTATAATAAGTGTTTGGGCCTATAACATCAATCTCAAAATGACATGAGGTAAATTAAGGACAGGTAAATATTATGGTATATTTATGTGCTCTCTCTCTGAAAGGACTAAACAAATTTTAATTATTAATAATAAACTAGTAAATATTTTGCAGCTATGCAGTAATAATTTTTTGAGGATTTTTTTTGTAAATATGAAGGTTGCACTGAAAATTTTGAATTACAGTAATAACAAACAATCTCTTAAAAATCAAATCAAATACTATAGCCAAACCTCCCCTAGTGGAATAAGTCTGAATTAAATTTTTATAACAATTTTTAAATTAAGACTATGGTGCCACCATCGTGTTAATTATTGACTAAATTTAGAATTTTGAACTAAGGTGGCACCATCTAGTAATTAATAATTATATTATAATTTTTCATAGTATAATTATTAATTACTAGATGGCACCACCTTAGTTTAAAATTCTAAATTTAGTCAATAATTAACTCGATGATGGCACTATAGCCTTGATTTAAAAATTAATCATTAGAAAAATTTAATTCAGACTTATTCCATTAAGGGAGGTTTGGCTGTAGTATTTGGTTTGATTTGAGGGTAATTCACCTAATTAGTGTGTATTTGAGTATATCTCTTAAAAAAATAAAAAATACAGTATATACCAATGGTGGCCAACCTTTTTAGATTTGAGGGTTACTTTTCATTTAAGAAATCACTGGCAATCTACTTTATAGACTATGATATAATCCAACAGTGGCCAAACTGTGGCTTATGAGCTGCATGCATCTCCCAAAGCTACTCTGTGTGGATCCCAAGACAATATGTTTTCATTGCCATTTTTCCTAAAATTTTTATATTAATAATCTATAGTAGCATAGGTATGTGTCCATTATTAGAATATTTTATTTCATAAATGCTTTAAAGATAAGTAAAAAATAGATATTTTGAAACGTCAGATTTTTAGCTTTTAAATGATACCAGCCAAAAGAGTTGTTAAAGTGAATTTTGTTATCATATTTGGTTGATAAAAAATGTTTTGACATTTGATGGCCTGTGTTGTTCCCATCAAAATTAATTCCAAAAGTGACTATTAGAGATTGAATATATTCTTTGTTGAATAAGACTACTATATAATTGTTGTTTTTATTATTTATAAATATAGTTTTAAAATAATAATTTATGCTGCTCTTGAACATTCAAAAATATGTGAAAAGTATTATATGTATGCTCTTTTTTACTGAAAAACTTTCCCATCCCTGCTATAATCTATAAAGTAGACTATGCTATAGTCTCATTTGTGTGTTGTAAGAGGCAACTAAAGAATGGTTTCTTTTTCTGCCAATGATTTTTTGCAATTTTTCTAGCAAGATCCTTTCCTATACTCTTCATATTTCTTCCGTCATTCTTCAGTAGATTAAACTTATAAGTATACTCTCTACTGTTTTTTGTATACAGGTAGGCCTCGATTAGTGTGAGTTCGAATAATGCGATTTCAATTAGTGCGACTTATAAAATTGATACCATTTTTCAGTTAGTGCGAGCAAATATTCGATTGATGCGAGTTGTAAGCATAGACCAGTCTTACTAACAAAGCTTCGCCTCCTTTTATGATGTTAATTAACAAATTACCATTAATTTTCGGTTAGTAAAACTGGATGAGGAGCAATCCATGAACAGTCACTTGGCTTTGAAGAGTGAAACATCTTTTTTTTTTTTTTTTTTTTT
>AYEL01078827.1:0-97405 GCA_000484575.1 Olivierus martensii
CGAAATTTGAATCGATGTCATCTTTCAGATGTATAAACACGCCTACCAAATTTTGTTTATCTAACACAAGTCTTTCTTGGTGTTGGGATTTTTTTTTCCGTCAGTGTATATTGATATGTTATTCCACAGGTGAGACGCCATCTTGGTTGTGCGTAGCAGAAAGCAGAAATATCTACAATCGCTAGATGACAACGTAAAGCGGACGGCGCACTATTTGTCTGCGCAGATTCATGTTTCCACAAGTGCGCTATACACCACGCACTGTGAGTCGAGCACAGCGCATTCGGTGGAAACATAAGTGGAAACAGGCCTTAAGGGGCTGAGGCAGCGTTGCCAAGTTGTGTTTTGCCAGGAACTCACGGACGCGCAGAGCGTGTGGCTGGGAGCATTGTCATGATGGTGTGCACAGTGGCTATTTGAAGGTTCAGTGTCTGTGCAATCATCCTGAAACTCATTTGACAGTCAGAGTTCAACAAATCACGCACACAAGTCACATTTTCTTTGGTGTGGCTGGTTGATGGCAGTCCAGAGCAAGGGTTGTTGGTCACTTCTTCCCGGCCCCCCTCAAACATCTTCAACCACCTTGAAACTTGCGAAGACGATAGAGCAGAGTCCCTGTAGGCTTGCTGGATCAATTGATTGGTCTCTGTATAACTTTTGCCGAGTTTGGCGCAGAACTTGATCGCGTACCGTTGTTCGATCGTTTGCTCCATCGCGCGTCGTGACACGGTCGTTGAGACGAGTTTCACAAAATCAACGATACTGACGCAACCACTTCTCAGTGCAGAATGATCTTGGGCGCGTTGTGAAACCAAGCGTCCCCATCTAGCCCAAGCGGTCAAAACGCGCTGCGACATACAGTCGCTTCACAATAAAATCACTTGCATTACTTTATGAACACACCCTATACTGTATATCATAGCAAAATGATGTATGATATTAACAGTGCCGGATCTAGTTAGTGCGGGGCCCGATTGGAATATTTTTCACGACAGTGCTGGATCTAGTTAGTGCGGGGCCCGATTGGAATATTTTTCACGGGGCCCCCTCACAATATGGCCGTTATGTATAAATAAAAGAAGTAACATTTATAAATAAAGACCCGTTTTTGTCGGCTGGATTAGCTACGTGGAAACGATTCGGCTTTCCCCTCTAGAGGACCCGGGTTCGAATCTCGCGTCACACCCCTTGAAAATATCATGATCACGAAGTCGGACCCTCCCATTGATCCCCGTCATCCACAATCCGGTTGATCCCTCCGCAGGGATGGACGGCATGTGGAAGGACTTCTTTCGCCCCGTCAATTCATCTGATGATAAAAACAAAAAAGGGGTTAATTATTTGGATAAATTTCATCCTGATGTGAAAATTTGAACAATTTTATTTTTCATCAGAAATAGCAACCCCGTGGCCTAATTAGAATATATTAGGTTTCGATATAACATGTTGATTAGAACCCACTCCAGAGAGATGTGATTAGTATTAATTAATTTATAACTATCCTGTACAAACCTCACCCGATATCGACGATAAAATTGTCAGGTTTGCTAAGTTACGATTGGGTGAGAAGTGACGTTTTCCAGCAGCCCTAGCCCTCGGACCACACGTGTGATTGTACATAATTTAATATTTTTTAGTCATTTAAATATCAGATATTGATTAAACATGATTAAAAATATATATCTAGTTTGTTGCATCCTCTTTGCACTATTAACATATTCTATGGTATCAGCACAATCTGCTATATTTATAAAAACTATTTCTTCTCACTATTATTATTAAAAATATGTGGATATGGGTGATTTTTTTTAATAACAGATGACGCTACTTTCCATTCAGGGAGATACTAAGTGACTGGGCGAAACAAGCCCTTCCATAGGCTGCCTACCCCTGCGGAGGGGTCAGCCGAATTGTAGAGGACGGGGATCGACGGGCCGGGCCCCATGATAAATATTTTCAAGGGGTGGGACCCGAGACTCGAACCCGGGTCCTCCAGTTGGAAAGCCGAAGCGTTTCCAAGTGTACAATCCGGCCGACAAGCGATATATATTTAATTTGCTTATCAATGACAAAAATTTACCACAAATTTGGATACAAATTTACCCAAATTTGTATTCAAAGCACTTTCATTTGACAGAATGTTACTTCTTTCAATAAATGACAAATGTGATGGCAGTAACACTGCAAAATAATATAATTATGATATATAATGTCATAATCGAGAGATTTTCGTCTTTTAGTTTTGGACAAATATGAAAATATATAAAAAAATGTTAAAACTTATTTTTAATTTTCATAAATCATTTTGTCAAACAGGGTGCAAAATATAATTGATTCATTCTCTCTTTCTATCAAAAAAACTATCTGATGAATTATATTTTGAGCAGAGTTTTGGAATATTTTTAAGTGATCCAAACATTTTTAAATTCTCTGCATATTTTTATCCAGGTTAAGTTAGTTTTGTTAAGCTGCCATATAGGAGGTGGGTTGGACAAAATCTAAAAAAAATTTTGAAAAACAATGAAAAAGATAAATTATAAAAGAATCTGCAAATATAAAACAGGAAGAGATAAAGAAACAAACAATACACTTTATTTTTTATTGCAGATTGATTCAGCCATATTGATTATATTAAGATGACCATATTCTATGTATAGTAAAAGTTGGGAAGAATACTTCAGAAACTAATTTTTTTTATAATTAAATTTTTTAATAACTATTTACTTATAAGTAAAAAACGAGACAATTTAGGCCATCTTTTTCAAGTTAGGACAAAGACTCAAAAACCGGGACTGTCCCAGCTAATCTGGGATGTCTGGTCACTTTTAAAAGTGTAAAAGATGCAAAGCTAGTCACATCTAATTTGTTCAGATTCTAGAATCTGAATACTAAGTGCAGCTTCATAATAGTAATCTTCAATGGAAAATAACTCCAGTGCATGAAAAAAAATAATGGTGCCTCGCAATTCATTTGAGTTTTGTGAGTTAATGCATGCGCCTGCATGGAATTGTGTGATATCATTTGCTATTTGTTAGTTCTTTTTGAGCTACTTTGGTGTTTGCCCGTGTTGTTTGGTTTAATTTTCAGTTCTACATTTTTCAGAACGTGTAGTAATAATTTGTAGTAGTTATTTTTTCGAGTGAAATGTAAGGATGGATTCAAAGAGAACTGATGAATAATTCTGAAAAAAAAGAACACTCGATTGAGCAAAGAGACAAAGGAAAACTTTGTAGATAAAGTGCAGAAAGATAGAACAATTAAAATGTAACTGGAGTATGGTATTCCTAGGACTACTGTGACAACGTTTTGCAACTGAGAGAAGATTATGGGTGCTAGGGTGTCTGCTGGAAGACTTCATTCCACAGAAGATTATGGGTGCTAGCGTGTCTGCTGGAGTAACGTTTTGCAACACGGAAGATTATGGGTGCAAGCGTGTCTGCTGGAAGACTTCATTCCAACATTAAGGGCTAATAAATAAATTGTGTGTTGTGTGTATAAAATAGTGTGCTATACAATAGTAAAACACACATAATAAAGTAAACAACACAGTGTATATCTCTCACTTCACCCATTAAAGGAGTGGGATGGAGACCGATAACAAATTAATCTATTTTACATATTCTTTTATGTGAAATATTGTCCCGCAATTCGACAGTTTCTCAATTCGACATTTCTTCGGTGACGGAATTGCCGAAGTAATTTCGAATTGAGAAGGCACCACTGTAGTCAATTTTATTAAATAATACAGTGTGTGATTAATATTGTTAGCAAAATTATAAAATTTTACTTTCCATTTAAGAATAAAAGTTCAAATAAAAATCTAGAAAATATTTTTTTAAACTAGTTTTACAGTAAGTAAGTCATGCACTAAAAAGTTTTAACAATAATCAAATTTATTTACTTATTATATATGTAAAATTACAAAAAAATATCTTTACAAATTGTTGAACTGAAACTATATCACTTTAAAATATGAATATAATTCTATTTCTTCTCGTAGATAATTAAAGATACTTTAATTATAAAGACCTTTCATTAACTTATTCTGAAAATATAGGAAAAAACTCCAGATATTCTACGAGAACAATTATTTTTCACATACAATAATTATATATGTAATGATAACCTTTAATCCGAACAATGAGATACTGGAAGTGCACGAATTATGATTTAATATAGTGCAATAAATAAAAGTCAAAAGATCTTGTATTGTTTCATCTCGATATTTTTCATTATCTTAAAATACTAAAAATATTAGATCTAAGATGTAAGCAATAATAATAATAATAATAATTGTAAATGCCAGTCAAATTAAATAAATTCCATGAGTTACTTAGTATTACAGTATATAAATTATTTTAAGAATAAATTTAGCAGTATTCTAGTCAGATTACAGGTATCAAAGTAAAAACGAACACACAAAACAAATTATCAAAGACAATAATCTGCTATATTGAAAAAACTTCTTAATTTAGATATTAAATAAACAAAAAAAACACATTATCAAAGACAATAATCTGCTATATTGAAAAAACTTCTTAATTTAGATATTAAATAAAAGCAAACAATAAGCCAAATAAGTAAGATAAATCGATTTATCTTACTTATTTGGCTTATTGTTTGCTTTTATTCAATAATTTGCTAATTGGAACTGTGAATGTATAGAGTAATCATCGACGAGTGTAATTCTATTGCTAAACTTGGATACATGATCTAATTAACAATTTTTTCAAATGTTATACAGAATGACTATTTAATAACAGACAACTCTAAACCTTTCAATAATATGACATTTAGGAAAACATTACTCTATAAACATAGAAATTACAAATATCAAAATTTAAACGATTCTGCTTTATTACATCTAAGATGCACACTGTTATTTGAAATTTGAAATATTAAAATTTATTTAATATCCTTCACATTAACTGACAAAATAATTTAAATGTGGATACTGTACATGGTCGGATAAAATGTTACTTTTGGTTTCTAACAAATTTTTGAGTGTATAATATTTTAAATTTTCAAATTTAGTTTTATTACACATTAAGCAGACACAATAAATATGGATACTGTACATGGTCGGATAAAATGCTACTTTTGGTTTCTAACAAATTTTTGCGGTGTATAATATTTTAAATTTTCAAATTTAGTTTTATTACACATTAAGCAGACACAATAAATTTTTAAAACTGTACGATGGATTTTTGTATGTGGCCCTTAACTGAACTCACGATCGGGCAATACAATTGGTGCTATTAAGGTCCACACATATAATATGATACAAATCCAACTAGAAACAATTTTGATCCACATGGGTGGATAATAGTTGTTATCCACATTGTCGTCAGAAACCAGTTGGTGAGCAGATGGTCTGTAAAAATAAATAGAACTTTATAATTAACCAGCCACCCCACCTCATACTATATAAATCTTTGTCAACATTTAATTTATGAATGCATGTTCACAAATGCATGTTTGTGAAGTTCATAAGTTGAATGTTGAAATTAGAGGACTAACAATATACAGGGTGTAAATTATCTCCTTCAAAAAAACTACACTACAACGTGTAGACTAAATTCAGGCGATTAAAGTGATATAAGACACTTGAGGTCGCAAATCGCAAGCCAGGGGGGGGCAAAGGAGAAGAGCTGCAACGTCATTGCAGAAAAATTGCACCGTTGACTGTTGATTACGGGGGGGCAAAGGAGAAGAGCTGCAACGTCATGGCAGAAAAATTGCACCATTGACTGTTGATTAATTTAGTTTAACCAGTTCGACAAGGTACACTGTTCTTATGGATCAGTTTGACAACAACGAGTTAGTGCACTGGCAGCAAGACGACTGTACCAAGAACACTACCATCATTCGAAGCCCACGCCATTAAGCTTAGTTTGAGGTTCAATTTACGGCGTTGCTTGTGATTTGCGACCCCAGGTGTCTTATATCACTTTAATCGCCTGAATTTTGTCTACGTCATAGTGTAGTTTTTTGAAGGAGATAATTTACACCCTATATATTGTATAAGAAAAAAATATTAGAAGTGCATAATCTACATATCCTTTAAATATATTTAAAATTTTCAATACAGGTATTCCTCACTTAACAACCTAGCTGCTTAACGACTGTTCGAACTTATGTGATGCTTTTTTCAACAGTTCCTGACAGCTTTAATGATGATTGTGTTTAATTTAATCTAAATGATTATTTGACTGATTGATATATGTATTATTACAACATATTGCTATACTATTTATAGTTACAACATTAGCATTACATTACATAACAGTTGATTGTGTTTAATTTAATCTAAATGATTATTTGACTAATTGATATATGTACTATTACAACATATTGCTATACTATTTATAGTTACAACATTAGCATTACATTACATAACATTAGCATTAGCATAGTTTAGCAACATATTTGCTATACTATTTATGTTGATTATAATTTTTGGTGAGAGTTTTTTATCTTTTTTTTTCATAATAAAATTGTTTTGCATTGATAAAAATTTCATTTTAATTTTTATTTAAGTTAAAATTTATTCTTAATATTTTCTAAATATATATGAACAAGTTACTCGCTTACAGATCAATTCATTCCATGATAAAGTCATGGGAACAGAACTCGGTCATTAAGTGAAGAGTACAATAAATCCTTGCCGAACGTGGGGGTTGAATCATTAATACCTTGTATGCACAGCAAAATCATGTTCCGCAAAGTTAACTTTCTATGAAAAAAATGTGTTAGGTATAGTTTAAATTAAGAAAGTGTGTATAATTTAAACAAATCTAAATATTGTTGTAATTAAAAGGGGAAAATGAAACAAATGTTAATTGAAAGGATTTTTATTACTGCTTAATAAGTAGGTACATGATACAATTATTTTTTTAAGAAGCTGGTGATTTTTGCTTGAAATAATAACTGGTGCAACTCTTTAAAAGTTTCATGGTAAGGAGTGCAGAGTTTTTCAATGCCTCTCGTAAAGTGTTCTTATGCTTGATTTATTTATAGCTTGTTCTCTTGCAAGTGATGAAACATGTACCATTTTTCAACTTATCTAAAATTTCAATTTTCTGAGATGATGTCAAAACTTTGCATCTTTTTTGCTGTTTTATCATCATTATTCTTCCTCTTAGATGTCATATATCGAATTTTTGAAATTAAAAGAAATACAAACGCAACAGTGATAATTAAGTGATTACAACTCTGCTAACGTGAGTGAAATGATTGCAACTCGCCCTGGGTCACTCTGTTAATGGGCAGCGTCAAGCAGCATTGCCAGATGCGCTCATCAGCATACCGCGTATGAATGAAATTCTAGCATTGGACAAATTAAATAGAAACAATTAAGATAACGCATATATTTAAAAGTTTCATGGTAAGGAGCGCAGAGTTTTTCAATGCCTCTCGTAAAGTGTTCTTATGCTTGATTTAACAAATGATGAAACATGTACCATTTTTCAACTTATCTAAAATTTCAATTTTCTGAGATAATGTCAAAACTTTGTATCTTTTTTGCAGCTTTATTATCTTCATTCTTCCTCTTAGATGTCATATATCGAATTTTTGAAATTAAAAGAAATACAAACGCAACACTGATAAATAAGCGATTACAACTCTGAATAACGTGAGTGAAATGATTGCAACTCGCCCTGGGTCACTCTGTTAGTGGGCAGCGTCAAGCAGCATTGCCAGATGCGCTCATCAGCATACCATGTATGAATGAAATTCTAGCGTTGGACAAATTAAATAGAAACAATTAAGATAATGCATATACACAAAATTGCGTTCTGCAAATCCGTGCTCGGCAAGGGTTTACTGTACCTGTTCTTATTAAGAATATCTTATATTTTATATATGTAGTAAACATAGTTTATGATGTATTAGAAACGCATATACACAAAATTGCGTTCTGCAAATCCATGCTCGGCAAGGGTTTACTGTACCTGTACTTATTAAGAATATCTTATATTTTATATATGTAGTAAACATAGTTTATGATGTATTAGAAATATAATACTTACTTATACCAATTAGTTAATGTCATCATTACATAGAGAGAGGCCAGAGCAAACATGAAATGGAAAAACGACCAGCTATAAACTACTGTATCCTCCTCATTGTCCCAAACTCGGCCTTTTTCTTCATCACCTGATTTTCCTTCTGAAAATTAAAAGTACAATTAATAATAAAGAATCAAAAATAATAGCTAATAGCAAACAATTATTAAGAATACTACAGTCAACACTCAAATATTTATGTAATAAATATTTCCATTGTAATAAAATGTAATAGAAGTATTAAATTCTATTTACTGCATCAAATATAAAAATAATTTGCAATAATTCATTCAAAAATCATTCATAAATAAAATCATTCAATTATTAACGATACTGTGTCAAATTCTGAAAATAAGTGCAGAGTGCATTCCTTCTAAATATTCAAATAATAAAAAATTCAGATGAGTTACTTTCAGAGAATATTCCAAAATTACCTGTAACCTGATGCAAATTTAAACAAGATATGTAAAAAACTACAAAGGAAACAATACTGTGTAATCAGTGCCAGATTTACCTATAGGCCAAGTCCTAGGGCCCCAAAACTATCTGTCTTCAACTTTTATAAACTTTTAATAAGAAACCCCCATTTTAAGGGGTTTAATCGATTCCAGAGGCCCCAAAACTATATCTGTCTTCAACTTTTATAAACTTTTAATAAGAAACCCCCATTTTAAGGGGTTTAATAACTTTTAAACCCCTTAAAATGGGTTTTTTATTAAAGTGCTAGATAGAAAGTAAAATTTTAAAAAAGGTTCCTTATAAGTTATAAGGAGCTTTTAAAATTAGACATAGCTGAGTTCCTTATAAGTTATAAGGAGCCTTTAAAATTAGACGTAGCTGATTTAAGTTATAAGGAGCCTTTAAAATTAGATGTAGCTGATTTGAATTTTTGTTTGCTATAAGTTATTTCAGAGATGATTATTATTTTTATGGGCCCCAAAGTCTTTCTCATCCAAGGGCCCCCAAAAATGCAAATCTAATTCTGTGTGTAATTAAAGAAGATAATATATTGCTTTCTGAAATTTCTATCATCATTACCATATACTTTTGATGTCAAAAATCTTTAAAGAAATATTCAGTGATAATCTCTCATCCAAGGGCCCCCAAAAATGCAAATCTAATTCTGTGTAATTAAAGAAAATAATATATTGCTTTCTGAAATTTTTATCATCATTACCATATACTTTTGATGTCAAAAATCTTTAAAGAAATATTCAGTGATAAAATCATAATCTGTTGATTTTTGAATCTAATAAATATTGCGTAGTGAATGGAAACAAAACCTAATGTTATTCTACAACAGTGTTTCCCAAACTTTTAACATATGTGTACCTCTGTAACGAAGTGCAGTATATTCATGCCATGTCACAGTGGACCATCTCACGCCTCACAAGACTGTCTTGACTTGATTCATGAGAACATAGAATTAGGCTCAGCTAAGCACGGTGCAGTGCATATCCCCACCAAACTTCGGTGCAACGTGTACCCCCCACCAAACTCTTCCCGTACCCCTGGGGGTATGCGTACCACACTTTGGGAAACACTGTTCTACAAGAAACAAAAAGATTTATTGGAATAAAACATATACTTTATGAATTCCCATTTATATCTTTCATATAAGAGAATGAGTACTGAATGATGTCAAGAACTGGTTGTAAATACAATAGTAGTAAATTGATTTGAAGAAATGCCAAAACTTCATCCAAATGGCACAACAATGAAAATTTCTGGAATGTCTAGAAATAATATATTACACAAAATTTGTGCTATTATAGAAAAATTAAAGCTTTTTAAAAAAAAACTTGTTCAATTCCTAATAAATTTCAATTCAATGAACAAATCATTCCATTTAAAGGATATTATCTGATTAAAGTTGATAGTTTTTATGGTTTATTTTTCATATAAAGTACAGGTATCCCTCCTATAACATGGCAGATAGGTTCCTGAAAAACTGTGTTGCGTGAAGCTGTGTTATATGAGACCCAGAGCCAATACAAAAAAGAGAGATACATTCCAAACCCAATGAAAAATAAACAACTTTCTGCAATTCCACATAGGGAACTTAATTTTTATTAAGAATATTAATAACACAAAATATAAGAAAAAATATATATGTAAAACCCTAAAAAAATAATATACATCGAACAAAAGGAAAGATGCAATTCCACATAGGGAACTTAATTTTTATTAAAAATATTAATAACACGAAATATAAAAAAAGAAAAAATATATATGTAAAACCCTAAAAAAATAATATACATCGAACAAAAGGAAAGAAAAAAGTATACAGCCTATATAACATTCATTTAATAATTATAACTTCTTTACTGCTTTTCATTAAAAATGAGAACGTTTTTTTCTTTTTAACAATATCAACTTCACTTTCTGAACTTTTTTCCACATTTAAAGTTTGTGTATCTTCTGCTCTCTTTACAAAATCTGAATTTATGAAATCTGAAAAAAAAAAATTTATGAATAAAATGTTTTTCTTCTCTTTCACATTCCTCTATTGAAGAATAAAAACTTACTTTTTATCCAAGAATTGTACATTTGGAACGGAAAATACTCAATGGCGACATTAACACAATCACAAAATTAATTCAATTTCAAATCAAAATCCAAAATAGATTGCGTATCGTCCTCTCACGGTCAACTAACGAAATTGAATTTATGACTATTTTAGCAAAGTATTTACCAATGATTATATTTTGTGTGTATATTGTGTGTCCCTAGTATGGATTTACAAAAATTAATGAAAATGTTTGGGGAAAATACTCAATGGCAACATTAACGCAATCACAAAATTAATTCAATTTTAAATCAAAATCCAAAATAGATTGCGTATCGTCCTCTCACGGTCAACTAACGAAATTGAATTTATGACTATTTTAGCAAAGTATTTACCAATGATTATATTTTGTGTCCCTAGTATGGATTTACAAAAATTAATGAAAATGTTTGGTGTTGTAGGAGAGTAAACATAAATTTTCTAAATGTGTTAAATTAAAACTGTGTTATATGAGGGTTTCCGCAATTTTCAAATCGTGTTGGAATGAAACAGTGTTGTAGGAGAACATGTTATAGGAGGGATACCTGTACTGTAAAATTAGACCAGAGCAATCTGGCTAAATTTTCTTATATTTTTGGAGACAACACAATTGTTGATGAGATGACTTTCCTTCTGAAATAAGGAATACTAAAAAGTGATATCCGACTAAGATTATTATAAGGAACTTTTTATATTTTAACTTTTTATAAAAGATCAATTGATGGAAATTAAATTCAAATATGGCTTGAATTCAAGCTGTATTATACAGCATAATCAGTACGGAAAATCTGTTATAATTAATAAAGATCTAAAGAAATTGAAAGATCCAACACGACCTCAATAAAATTTTCAAAATACCAAACAGATAATTATGGTTCTTGTTTTAAAGTTAAGGTCTTTTATAACTGATGTCATGTAGAACTGCCATATTTGCAATCTGTATTTATCATCTTACTTTATATTTATACTTTTTTATCTGTGCCCATTATGGATTGAAAGATTGATCTAAAATAGTTGATCTTACCTTATATTTATACTTTTTTATCTGTGCCCATTATGGATTGAAAGATTGATCTAAAATAGTATTAACTAACTATAAAAACAGATGCATAAACATTATACAAGATTGATACCCAAAAATCTGTTTCTGGGCTAAGAGGATACACGTATGAAACCCAAGACTGAACAGATCTCTCCTCTCAGTCCAAGACAATCTAGTCTCACAAAATGGGCAATTCCACTTTATTCTGTTTATAGTTTATTAACTAAACATTAGATTTAAATAATTTCAATTATATTTTATTTTTCTGATGCCTTTTATTTCTATTATCTTGTTATTTAAATATGTTATTTTTGTTGATTATCTTAATTTCTGAGTAAATTCTCCTATTCTGGATCCATGAATCACTTATCAACATGCAGTTTTCCTGACAATATTTGTAATCTAAGTAAATGCTCTTGGCAGATAAAATATGATAACTTTTAGGTTTAATTCATTCCATGATCTTAATAAATAAACCAAGGAAAGTGAATGTGCTTCCTTTGAAAAGGATGAAAACACTGATTTGTCAATGTTATGATAATAGATTAATAAATAGCTATTTCAATAATTTATTCTGTTAAACTTATATAGAATATATAATGTTATATTTCATAGCTTTTTTCATCATATCTTGTTCATTTCATATTCTTGTTCATTCTTTTTTCATCATATCTTTTTTTCATCTTGTTTAGTATTTGGTGATTGTCAACCAACCAATATAATATACAGGTGTCCCTCGCTTTACATGATTAATTGGTTCTATGAAATAATCACATAAAGTGAATTGAATTTAGCATGGATGAAATAGGGATAGAGGTTTCTTCAGAAGTATAAAAAAAATGAAAACTTTAAAAGAAATTTTAATGAATGAATTATTCAATATTTAAACTTATAAACAAAATACACAAACATTTACTCGCACGTTTCTTATTGTATTCTGCTGCAAATGACCATCTGCTATGCTCTGCTTCTAATTCGTTAAGCGGTTGAATAGCTTTCTCAAGGGCTGGGATGTCATGCAAGAGATTGCACTGCTCAAATGATTCGGCCCTGCATGTGCAATATTTGAGCAGTGCAATCTCTTGCATGACATCCCAGCCCTTGAGAAAGCTATTCAACCGCTTAACAAATTAGAAGCAGAGCATAGCAGATGGTCATTTGCAGCAGAATACAAAATACACAAATTTTAATGAATGAATTGTTGGATGAATGAATAATACAATGTCATAAACACCTAAACGCTATATATTTCTGACAGTCTTCAATCTGATGATGAATGGACTAGATCTGGTGAATCTGGATCATCATTCTCTTCCTCTCTTGAAGTTCCTGGGATGATAGACTGATGATCTTCAACTTTTTTAATGAAAGTCAAGACTCAGCTGACAAGCAGCATTTTTCCTCTCTCTATAAAGTTATTTGTAACAAGCCAAATAATTCTGAATTTCTCTCGCAACTTTGGCACTTCTAGTCTCATTAGGATCTTTTTCTTCAATTATTCTGATGGGCTCTCAAGGTGTTTAAAAAATTCAGTCATTTGTTTTGTTGAAAGTTGTTTGATGGGTTTAGCAACGAAGAGCTCCTGATTTCTGGAAATGGAAATCATCATCATTTATATTGTTTTCCATTTCCAGAAGTTCTTCATTAATGAGTTCTGATGAATGGAACTCAAACAGTTCAACATTTGTCTCATTTACATGAGACAATTTTTGAACAAAAATTTTTTTAAACAATTTTAAAAAGTTAATTTACTTTTTAAAATCACATTATAGCCGAAACGCGTAAAGTGAGATCACATATAATGAGAGATGCCTGTATATATTTTGGAATAGAAAGAATTAAAATAAATATACATATATTAATTATAGATAAAACAAATATTTTTTTTCTCTATCCAATTCAAATCCAAAAATTGACGTAAAAGAATTATAAAAATACTTATACATGTAAAGCAGGTGGTTTCTTATAAGATAATTCAGAAAGCATTATTAGCTTGCTAAAAGAATTATATTTCATATGATTGATGCATATGTATGTACAGTATATACATATGTATATGCAATATATAATTATTGTATAGCAAAGTGAAACAGGAATAAATTTAGTAAAATTTAGATAATATCTACCCTCTCTTATTATTGTGAATGTTAATAATTTTATTTGATCTTTCGAAGTAATATATAGAGTATCATTTTGTGATAACCCTACAACAGATGATATAAAAGTTGATTATTTTCCTATGCAAAATGTTCTAGTCTTTCATTTTATATCTTTGTTGCATTGAATAGTTTGATGATTTGGAATGTTTAGTCTACTTTATAAAGTACATTAAACATTCCAAACCATCTCTCTACAATGCCTTAATATTTTAATATAAAAAATACTTAAATACATACTCTTAATTCATAAATTATGGTAAAAAATTGATTATTATTCAGAAAGATTTGAATGAGGCATTAATACTTAGTACATAGTCAATTAAGCTAAAACTGGAAGATCAAGAGGTTCCCAGCTTATGAGGATGCTGCATTCAAAAATTTCAGTCATAATTCAAATCTGTCATAACTTGGAACATGATTTTCCATAAGTGCAATATTATAAATGAAGGTTACATTCCAAACAGCAGAACTCTAAATATTCAGTATGCTTCTAAAAAGTAATAGCATATAATAATGTTGAATAAATATTGTTTATTTTTAAAATGAGGAAATTGTGTATTTCATGCTTACTAGAAGTTTAATGGCAAAATTAAAGACAACATAAACATTCCATCTTTGTTTTTATGTTAAGTTATTTTCCTGTATTCATGTTTCTAGTGTTGGCTGCATGGTAAAGCAATTACAGTGAAACCCCGCTCGTGCGTTCCCGTATCGCACGACTTTCCCGCTTTAAACGTTTATTTTCAGAAGTCCGAGCATTTTCCTATACATGCAATGTAAAACTTTCCCTCTTCCTACGTTTTAATTATATAACTTTTTTATTATGACATCAGAGTTTCTGGTTTCGTGCGTTTTCCCGGCTCGTTCGACTTTTCGAGCCGGTCCCCGAAAAGTTTCAAAATCGGGGTTTCACTGTATTTACCACTACAAAGGATCCAGATACAATTTTGCATCTTACATATCATTTTTCAGTAAAGTCCAAGCCAAGCCAGGCTTGAATCTCATCCTTCAGTTTTCCAACTGATCCCATTATAGATGTTGAATATTCTGTGGGAGCTCTAAAAGTGGATGCTGCCAAAAGTTTCTAGCAAATATAACAATTATTTTTAATACTACTTCCTAATCATCAGCTGACTACTATATAATGATATCCATTTCAGACCCAACTATGAACTGCTCACTGAGCCAGTACGATTTTACAATAGGTGAATCTATATCTGAGCCTGATCCAACACAAATTTTTCAGAAACATGGAATCCATATTCTATGCTTTCTTGTATGTAAAAGTGAGTTGAATGGGTTGAGACAGGATATTAAAAAATCTGGAGGTATAAGACCCAAAATTAAATACAAATACTGCACTGTAAAAATGCAACATGCTTCTATCCTGCCCTATTCAGCCATCCAGTCGACTAGCCACTATTATTGCAAAATCATTGATGACGGCTGTTGTAAATATGGATTTATCATTATAAATAATCACAATCACAGTCATAAGTACACATCATCGTAAGTTGGAGACCTGTACATCATATATCAAAAAGGCTTCAAGATACAATGCTGATTTTAAGCCATGAAATAAAAAAAATTCATTGTAAGCTTTATTAATTTTTATTGTTTTAGTTTTTCTATATATTTCAAATTGATAATAACCTATTTTGAAATATTCAAATAAGTTTTGGATATGCAACATTATTAGAAAAAAAAAAACAAAAAAAAGGAGTTCAGCAATTTCAAACAATTTTCTGTATGCCGTTCTTTCAGCACGGTTTCCATGCAGGAAAGGCAAAGTACTTTTTTCTGTATTTATAAATCAAACTTACGGTGCAAATTGTATTTGTATATATATAAGTGAGAGCTAGTAAACAGTAGGCTCACAAATCAGAAGAAGAGATTATATTTATTTAATATAATTCATAAGAAAACATACATAGAGGTTGCTAAAAGTGTAAAAATATTGTTTACATGCACAATACTTTATTATATCAACATATTTAATTTTATTTAAGATTATAAATTAGAAATAATTAATAACTTGACCATTTAGTTTATTCATAACACAAAGAAATATATACAAACACAGAAGAAATAATCATACCTTCCTCATCAACCAGAGGTGTAGCTCCATTCTCTGGAGAGTGAAACATACAAGAAAACAAAATACATATGTAAAGAACAAAAGAACATTCATTAAATATTTTATTAAAAAAATTGTATTATAGTTATCAGGTACCCAGAAAAGTTCTTGACAATTTTTGTTGGTCACAATTCTAGGGATTTTTTTTTGATTGATAACGAATTTGCATATATAATTGATAACTCAAACTATAAGATATGTTCTCTGAGTCATTTCAATTCATATTTTAAGCAGTAAACATCAAGCTGTGCATTTTCTTACATCCTCAATATGGCTAGCCAAAAACAAGTTATTTATGCATGTTTATTGTACAAGTTCAAATTTGGTTCCAATGCATTAAACGGTTATTGCAAGATTTGTATGGCATTTGGAGAAGATGTGATAAAAGAACGAATTGCCTGAAATTGGTTCCAAAAATTTGCTTCTGGTGATGCGAGCCTTGAGGTTACACCCAGATCTAGAAAACCACTTTACTTAAATGATGAGGATTTGAGAACTGAAATTGAGACAAATTTGAAATTGATCTGCAGAGAACATGCTAGTACATTTAATGTTAATGAAGAAACCATAAGATCACATCTTCATCAGCTAGGAAAGATATGGCAGTGAACAAACTGCAATGGCTCACAATATGCTCTTCTTGTCTCAGTTGGTCAAAAACCGAACCTTTATTTGACCGAATTTTAAAGTGCTATGAGAAATGGATTATGTACTTGAATCACAAGAGGTTTCATCATTGGTTATCTCCAAATGACTCTCTGCCATAAACACTAAAGGTGTGTCTGACTAAGAAAAATTTTGCTGTATTTGGTGGACTTCCATAAGAATCATTCATCACAAGTTTTTAGGAGTGAGAAAACTATCACTGCTAACATCTACTATGATCAATTGGAAGTCAAGGAGAATTATGAAAATACAGCCATCATTGGTAAACAAAGTTTTGTTTCTTCACGATAACACTTAACCTCATGTGGCAAAGATGACTCACAACAAGATAGTGGAATCTGAATGGGAGATTATGTCCCATCCACTATATTCACTAGAGCTCTAACAGATTTCCACTTGTTCCCGAGTCTGGATAACTATATGAAGAACAAGCAGTTCAACAATAAAAGTGATCTAAAAGAAGTGTCAAGATTTTTCTGCGGTAAAACAAGACTTTTATAAAATCGACATTTATAAGTTATTAAACAATTAGGAGAAAGTTACGAAATGTGAATGTTCATATTTTGACAAATAAATTCATTTTAAAACAAGAACATGTTTAATTTTTCACACGAAAAACGGCAAAAACTTTTCTGGATATCTGATATATATCAATTTAAAAATTCTAAAAGTTTAATTACTCAAACATTCTTTCAGAAATGCCATAAAAAATGAAATTTGGTATTGTCTCAATTACAAGATATTATTAAAATTAAAAAAAATAATTTTTATTTTAAATAAAGTAAACTTTTAGAATTTTTAAATTGATATATATCAGATATCCAGAAAAGTTTTTTATTTTAAATAAAGTAAACTTAAGAAAACATAGGAAAGCACTAAATAATAAAAACAGTTTCATTTAAAGTGAATAGAATAATCAATTTATACTTTGCAAAGCTTTTTTTAATAGTATTATTTTAATTTCAAGATGAGATTAGTTTTGTTGATGAAAAAAGAAATATCTAATACTTTTATATTCATGTTAACAATATTCATTTACAAATAAATTATAAAAAAAAGCCCAGCAATACAATCAGGAAATTTTTTAATCAGTGTTCTAAGAAACAATCTAGTATAATTGTATAATTGCATTTATAATTGTATTTAAGAATTTTACAATTTTATTACTACTGTAATTACAGTAGAATCCCAACTATCTAACCTAGAAGGTCTGCATCATCATCAAATTAGGGACTTTTTGATATATAAAGAATACAAAATTACAAGCTTTTATTTGCATGAAGATATGAATATATTTAAAGCTTAACTTTATATTTTGTATATTTTATAAGTTAATCTAATTTAAGATAAATACTTGATAACAGTGTGCTTTCATATTCATTTCTCTTTTTAGCTGCAAGGTTATGTTACTATTTAAATAACAAGTATTTGCTGCAATTACCTCTGATTCTTGCATAAGTATTATTATAAACATAATCTACTTTTGCTGGTGCTAGATCATTTCATACATCAACTATTCTTTACAAATTAAATAATGCAAATTTCAGATAATTTCTGCTATTTTTCTTATTACTCTTAAATTCTATTCTCTATTTTAATAACTGTTGTAGCAAAGGAATGAATGTTTTACAATTACCTTGTTCTATATTGTCCATCCACAAAAGCCGCACCTGGCTAAGGTGGATGAGTCCAAACGCGAAAGGGAGAGTCGCAGTCGGTATAATGACAGGTGAATTAATATTATATTAAGTTCTGTTAAATATACTATTTCTAACATTGAAACTAATCATTTAGCATTCAACATTACAATAAACTTCCATTCAATTTCAGTTATCTTAGGTTTGAAAACATCCATGTGCGAAGCTGTCATCCCTATTTTGTCACTGGGTTCATTCAGTTAGCACACGCATACTTGCATCAATGGTCGCAGATAAGCTGGACAGACAGTACCAAATATTTGTTTACAGTAATTGTTCAACATTTACTTCTAAAAGAATGGCAGACATTTTTAAGAACATTTGGACTTATTCCTCAATTGCATCACAGATCTTGCCTGTTTATGATGATCTAATTGGATTTTTTGTTATCAAATTTATTCCACATAAATCTGATAACAAAAAAATCTTAAAAAATATCTAAATAATTTAATTGGACATAGTTTTTCAATCTTCAAACTTTTGATTATTGGTTTTCCTTTACCTAACAATTCTAAGTTTTTTATAAAGAGAGGAAAAACAAAATATTCAAATCAAAGATTATAATGTTAAGACAAACAGACAAACTTAATGCATACACTTTTTATTCCATTTTTTGGAAAAGAAAGAATTAAAAAAAGGAAATTCAGTTTTATTAATGTTATTATATTTTTATAGTGTTATATAATTTTATACTGTTTTATACTGTTGAAATTGTTTCATTTAATACTAAAATTGCAATTTAAAAAATAAATTCTAATTAATATTATAATTTTGCACATTTAATTTTTAGTTTACTTTAAAAAGTAGATTTTTATCTGAAGTGAATTAGTTTGTTTTTTGATTGCACAGAAAGATATATGATTCATATCTTTTCCTTAAATTAATGAGTGCTGACTGCAGTAAAATATTTTTTTGATGATATCTTGCAACTGTCTTAAAATCATTGTTCAATATACTTACTTATTTTTATCAATATATTTTATCAAAAATGCAATATAGTTTTTATTCATCTAATTTATCACCACTGTGTATTAAAATATAATTCAATCTATTTTTCATAAGTTTCTAAAATTTAATTTTAATATTTGCATTAGTTATAAAGAAAAAGGAGATTGATAAAAATAAACATTTGATTCTTCATAATCATAGTTCATTGTGAAAATTATTATATTAAAAATACTCAAATTAGAATCAATAACTTTCTATTAACACTCATAAAGTACTTTCCAAAAATAAATCCTCAATGAGTTTTCTAATATACAGTAGAATCCCAATTAACTGACTTGTGAGTTTCATTTAACTAAAGTTCCACATCATCAAGATAAATTGCTGTTCATTTCATGGTGATTTTTTTTTTTGCAATAGAATAGTTGTAAATAAAATTAAGAATGTGTTCTAGATTATACAATAAAAATTGTTTTATTCAATAATTATGTCTAACCTTAAAAGAGAATGTACAGTTTATGACAAAAACATTTTGACATCTACCGTAGGGGCTGCATTAGAGGAAGTAGTTTCGACTGTAAAGTCTGGAAAATCTCTGCAGAGAAGCTTGTAATGAAATAGACTGTTCTTACTACGGTAGAAATAGGGGACAGGAATATTTCACAGAGAGGAGAATTTCTATGACGTACTTGACATGATTAATGCGATCTGTATTCTTCTTTCACTTTCCATTTTATAAAACACAGAAGACAATTTTATTTTATATTATGCTCTTTACAAATTATAAAAATAGAAGACAATTTTATTTTTTTATTATGCTCTTTACAAGTTATAAAAACTCAGTATTGAAATTACATCATTATAGTGTAGATAATTGTATTTTTGTTTTTTGTTCTGTGAATATAGAAGTGAAAATTTCTAAGTTTATAAATCTTATTTTGATATAACTTTTTTATAAAAAATTTGTTTCTAAGATAAAAAATACATGTTAAAATAAACAAACTTTTGAATGTTTAGTTATTTTCAGATATGCATATAATAAAAATATGAAACTGTATGATACATAACATATTATTTAATGGGCAAAGCCTAGAGCTTTGGTGGAGTTGAAAAACAATTTTTTTTTATAATTTGCTATCCTTCGAATTCTTAATATTGAAATATATTATTCTTAAATATTATTAAACAAATACTTCCATACACAAATAAAACTAAAAAATATATTAATTAGCAACCTAGAACTCTTAAGACATAGTAGGTAGCATTTTAAAATAATTTGCACTCAACTTGAACAACAGAGTTCATGCCTTTAAATATGGTATTAAATGACACTTCGGCATGCAACGATCTTATTACTTAATAATTCAGTTATTGCTAGTAAAGTTACGATTCTAATTTATTTTATTAATATTTTTTATGCTATTTAATATATAAATAAAAGTTAAGAACAAAATATAGTAAACCAAATCGTTTTTTGCATGTAAACGCTTAATATGCAACATTCCTTCCATTCCCCTGTTGCTAATCAACCGATGGAATGGTTGCAACCCACATTGTAGTACAAACCGATCAACAAACTGCAGTAATGACTAATCAGTTTTTGAATATTGTAAGAAAGCCGAACCTATTCCACTGATGTCAAAACCTTTTTGTCATAGACTGTACATTATTGCATTTATATTTAAGTCCACCTTATTTAATAATAATTTGCAAACCATATGTTACTCAAATTTTTGATTATCTGAGGCTTCCTCAGTCCATATTACCTCAGATAATCAAATTATTCAAAAACATTGAGTATTAAAGTTCTTAGTTCTAATTTAAGTGAGTTTCACATAATTAAACATTGTTATAATATTTGGCAGGTTCTACTTTTCATACTTGCATTACAAATTGTCTAAATTATTAAATATTTCTGAATTCTTGTTTTTTTCATCTAATGTCTATTTTCAAAAAATTTTTCTGCATTATTACATAATGTAGTAAAAACGGAAACATTTAGAATAGACCTAGCCAATCTGCGGACCACGAGATAGTTATATATAAATCATTATTAGCAGTTTTTTTATTTGTTGAATACCAAACTTAGTTTTTGTAAATTTATTAAGTGATCAGAAAAAAAAAACTGCTTTCTCACTGATGTAATTTAACAACCATGCATGAAAAAAATAACTTATGAAGTTTGATTAATAAAATAATATTTAAAAAATAAAAATAATATATGATATATGAAAAACTGGAAGTTCTCCAGAGAAGCCCAGAGAACAATTTGGGCTAAGTATGATTTAGAGCATCATATTCATAAAAGCATCAATATTGTCTGTAAAGCAGCCCATACATTTTCAGCTTTAGCAATAATTTTACCTATATGTGATTATTTGTTCTTGTTTAACCAAACCTACTAATTACCCATACATTTTTGATTTAGAGGACAATTTTATCCATATATAATTTGCTGAAATCCAAAATTATAATTTTAACAACATGTAATATAGTAAAAAAAAAAATCACCTAATCTACAACCAAGTACTAATTATGAAACAAGAATGAATCAAACTGGAATATACATACACATGGTAAAAAGGAAAAAAAAATCAGTCACCAATACACTTTACTCATTCCAATTTATCCATTGAGATTATTGCAAATACTGCTATATTTACCAAAACCAAGAATATATTAGCTGCTTAAGATAATATTAGTATTTGTGATGATAACAATGATAAATTACATAATTGCTTATGGCTAATTGTATTTTTTATTTTTTTTATTTTCAAATTTGCTTGTCTTTTTTTTAATAAATTTGAATAAGATTTCTTTTGTTATAAATAAATAAATCTTATTCAAATTCATTGAAAAAAAGAAATAAGTTTTAAAAAAGTATGATTAGATTCATCACCATCAAATTTTTACTAAGTGCCCTCAGAGTGCCAATTCGTAAAAAATTTGATGGTGATGCCCTTATGATTTGGTCTATCTGTTGATTATGCTTGATTAGAATAAAAAATTATTGATTTTATTAAAACATATATGAATATATATTTTAATAAAATTCATTTCCATTATATTTTTAGTAATAATTTCATACAATTATAAATCTTTAATCAAATTACTGAATTAAATAGAGGAAGTTTATATAAACCAAAATTAATTTATATTTATGATCTTTACTCTAAATTATTTCTTGTTTCCTTTTTCAATAAATAATTAATAAATTGCATACATACATTTATTCAAATGTTTACTTTTTAATATTAAATGCATATTGTTCATAATTCCGATTTTTTAAGCATTTTCCAAATCTGAGGAATTGATTATCTAAGGAAATTAATTTCTCTAGTACCAAGTTAAATCAGGAGTCTACTGTATTTTCATAAAAAACAAGCATTCAATTATTTATTTATTTATTTATTTTTGTATAGTTTTAATTTTAATAATTACATGGTTTGCATTTGAAATTAAATTTCTTTGATATGTAGTAATTAATTATTATCTACATTAATCTGTATTACATTTACTACACAACACATCCATTTACTAATTAATAGTTAAAAAAAAAAAAAACTATTTTAGATGGAATTTCTTTTACTAAGATTATGAATAAAATTTAAATAAAATAGATTTGTTTATACAATCCTAAATAACTATTTAGATTAAAAATACTAATAATTTTTCATCGTGAAAATTAAATTAATTAAAACTTACGGCTTCCATTATCCTTGACTAAAATATTTTCTGCCATTGTGAGCTTTCCAACTTGACTGTTACTTGAAGTTCGAATACTATGAAAGAACATTTATAATTTTTAATATATTTATTATATCAATACATTTTAAATTAGCATATCATATACATACAATATTACAAAATAACTTCAAAATAAATATGCTCATTACATTTTTATTATTTCTAAACAACTGATTTACAAATTTACAATCCTTAATTGTACTATTAAAATTAATTGTGGCTAATACAAAAATTTAGGATGATTGCTTACATCAAATTAATTTTCATAAAATTTTTTTATCAGATATAGATTTTAGTAACTAATCAATTTCAAAATTTATTATCTGTCATTTTAGCAGCAAAAAAGAAACAACAGTTTAAAACAACAATATACTCATTTTTAATGAAAAATTCAATTACAGGTATTCCTTGATTTATGAAGGGGTTCAGTGCAAACCTGCATTTGTAAGAAAGATTTGGTTGAAAGTTGGAAATGTCCAAAATTTAAGGATTTTTCACAACTAAAGTTTTCTAGAATACCATACAATGGCTACATTCAGCAGACTCAATGGTTCTAAGTGAGCAGATGAGTTGTAGCGGTAGCAGGTGGTGTATCCATTGAATGGTACGTAGTAACAAGGGGACGAGATTATTGAAAGAAAATGAAGCCCATTGTATACATCATTAAATACATATATCTTATATATCATCATTTATTCCTTTGGATTAATAACATCCATGGGCACAGCCATCTTGAAATAACTCAATATGCTGAATAGTAGCATAAATGAAATCCACCACTAAATGTGATGTCACTCACTCAAAGTTCGATAGTAGCACTACCTTAAAGATGCGTTCAGCAGATATCTCTCGACTGAGTCTGCTGGACACAACCATTATTTTAATAAGCATCAAGAACACAAAACTACAAGAACCACAAACAAAAAAGAATGCAAACTATTGGGTCTGGGATTTGAGCTCTTTGAATTGCATTGACTAATCACAGAATTTACTGATTACATTATTGTCCTAAGTACAAAAAATTTTAAGGCAAGGACTACCCATATAATGTAAGTATGAATTACCTTGAATAAAGAACACAGGCAAACCAAATTATTAATCCAACAATGCTTTGAGCATCAAAAGTATTCTTCTTTGAACTTCCCCAAGGTAATGATCTGCAAGATGGTTCTGGAAGATATAAATATATTAGGTAACAAATTTGTATACAGAAATTATCTAAATTGTGTAAGACTTACATTCATATGAATATTATGCAAGTTAATGTACATATATGTATGTAATTATCAGATAAAAATAAAATCGTCATATACTGAATAACGAGCACAAATGGCAGTAGTGACTTCAATAAACTACTTTATTTGAAACTACAAAGTACTTTCAGTATAATATCTAGACCACTGGTTTTCAACCTTTTTTGGGTTGAGGAACGCATTTTGATATTCGATGCAGTAGTTCAACTGCAAAAAAAATATTTAGTCAACCACATTTCACTATTAATATACAGTATATGATTCATACAATTACATGCATACAATTCATTCTTAATTTTTCGCGGCACACCGTCAAAGGTTTGGCAGCACACTAGTGTGCTATGGCACAATGGTTGAGAACAACTGATCTAGACCATCATCGGCGTACGTAATAATTCAACCCGAATAAAAAGTTAATATTGAAGTCACTACTGCCATTTGTGCTCGTTATTTAGTATAGTAATAGTGTTACAGGCAGTTAATATCTTGTTTAATCTGATTAAAATCATCATTATAGATCGTACATATAGCCTGCCTACAATACAGATATTTATTATCCTAATATAAATAATATATTAAGATAATTACAATAATATCGTTAGTTACAATAACTTTACTAATCAATAGTATAACTCATTACAGTAATGTTGTAACTATCATGACAATCTTTTTCTTGAGCATTATAAGTCTGGGAGGCTTTTAGCTGTAGCCGAAACATGTTTCCAATTCTTACTGTCTGATATTCTGTGACTAGTTTCTCATGTCAAATCTAACTAGATCTTCCCAAATAGTTTTTCCATAATAGAAAAGATTTTGTATTTAAATTTATATCACAAAAAGATTGCATTATTGCATATTGTTATTTTAATACTAATTTATTGTCATTTTTATATCTATTGTCATCCTTATTAAAATTTATTATGCTACTGTTATTGTTCAGGATATCTTCATTGGCATTGAATGTGAACAATCAACTTTTTCATCTACTTCTTGGAAGAATATCACATCACATTCCTATTTTAACTAATTTGATTTCTGATAGGATGAGATAGCAGTGTAAAACTAAAAAGAAGGTAAACAATAGCTTTATGTAATATGCAAGGACAGAAGTTTATATGATATTTTTATTTCAACTGCCAGCCTCTTTATTAAGGATTAAGAAAAATTGCCTTTTCAGATAAATACTACTTTATAAATAATGACAATTATTTCATTTAGTTAGATGGTATTTCAGCAAAAATGAGTGATATTTTTGCTGAACACAATAATTTTTTATACATTTAAATTAATAGTAAATTTAGTCCCTAATTTATGAGCATTCATCAGACCAATCCACACTTATATATTTGGATATACACCTAGCCCTCGATTTGCACAGTACTCAATTTACACGGTTTTGCTTTTACATCATTTTTAAATGGAAAAAAAAATTTTTTTTTGTTTTATTTTGATTATTTTGTATAAATAAATTTATAAATTACGTTTAATAATTAAAAAAGTATCATATTGTTACGTTTTGTGGGTTTACGAGTTTTGTAGAGATTAATAAAGAGTGAATACAGTTATATTTCATATAGTCTCATAGATGGATACATAGTAATAAAAAGTGAATACAGCTATATTTCGTATAGTCCAATTGTAAAGAGTGAATACAGCTATATTTTGTATAGTCCAATTTATTTACACACTATCATATTGTCACGTTTTGTGGGTTTACGAGTTTGTAGAGATTAATATGTTTTGTGGGTTTACGAGTTTGTAGAGATTAATAAAGAGTGAATACAGTTATATTTCATATAGTCTCATAGATGGATACATAGTAATAAAAAGTGAATACAGCTATATTTCGTATAGTCCAATTGTAAAGAGTGAATACAGCTATATTTTGTATAGTCCAATTTATTTACACACTATCATATTGTCACGTTTTGTGGGTTTACGAGTTTGTAGAGATTAATAAAGTGAATACAGCTATATAGTTTACGAGTTCGTAGAGATTAATAAAAAGTGAATACAGCTATATTTCATATAGTCCAATTCTTACACACAAAACAAAATAATTTTGTCTCACTGTAACTAAATTCAATACAAAATCCGATAATTATCTCATACATGAGTTCTCATACGTGAGTTATTCTGAATTAAAGACTAATTTATGTCTTTAATTCAGAATAACTCACTCTTCTTAGTCTACTCTCGCTTTCACAATTTATCGCTCACTATTAATTTTTACTGGAGGCTTTGGTCCAATTTTGGAAACGTATTTGTTTTAAATTTATCACCAATTTTTAAAGATTTTTATTGTTTTTTGTTACATCTTTAAAAATTGGTGATAAATTTAAAAAAGGAACACGTTTGCAAGCGGCGTACTCAAAGGACTGGTCCATTATATGGACAACCTAAAATCATTATAGGCACAACGGTGAGCGGAGTAACGATGAGAGTCCGCTCATCGTTTGAATTATGTGTAAAAAAATAATTGATTGGTCTTACTACAATAATAATAATAACAAAACACAAAATGTGCCAGCGCCCTGAGCGGTCGCTCAGCTGAATCCTGTGTTGAGCCGGCCCTGAATATGAAATTAGTTATATTTATCTGTCTAAACATATGTTTGTGTTGTAATATGATAACACTTTTCCTATCGATTCTGGATAAATTTAAGTTGTATAAATGTAATTCGAAATGATTAATTAGGTGGTGTATAGTTCGACTATATATAATATTCGGTAATATAGAATGGAAATTTTCAATCAAATCAGAAAGTTAAACAAATCTGTTGTGAATTTTATAGCTAGTTATCTAAAAACGTTAATAATTTAAGTATCTATACCGGATGGTATATATTAAAAACTCATATAAAGTACAGTACGCTGATGCCATGGCTGGTAATTGATGTGATTGTCTTCAGGTCGGCTTAAGTTTTAGAATTTAAACAAAGATGTAATTATAATTACATCTTTGTTTGCTAGTGCAATTACTGCATACTGTAATATTACGCGCGGATATTTTCATTATCTATAATATTTTCTCCCTTAATTTTAAAACAAATGTAGTTGGTTGATACACGCTATAGTTGAAGCGTAATACTGTTGCATTTAGGTAATTTCACCAAAGCATTTTATTATAGACTACTGTACATTCACTTTTTTTGTCTCTGTTAGCGAGTTATGTCGAAAAGCAAACATCTGATGGCTAATCTCAGTGGATAAACAATCGCTCTAAAATTTTATGGGAAATTCTCACACAAATCGGCTACTAGATTAGTCTGTTCGAGATATGAGGACCAATTTAGTTGGAGGTAACTGGAAGTAGTAATATTTTCATAATTAAGAAAGATATTTTCGCCATCATAAATATTTCTCTTATTAAATTCTGTTTTCGAAGAGTCAGTAATGTGTGAAAGGATGCCATAGTAATCTTTTACGATTTTTAATCGAGAAGGGCTTATCCTGCCTACATTTCTGATTTATGTAATCACCTAATAATTGTCATTGACTAATCGTCATAACTCTGCCAATGTGAATTTTTTTTGTAGCCAGAATATACTAATAATAACTTATTATTTGATAAGAAACCGTTTCAAATAAAACTATTTATTTATTTTACAGGTTAATGACGCACTGAAATGAAAATCCGGAAATTTTTGATTTTGCTTTTATTTTTGCTGGCATCCTCAGGATTTTTCATCTTTCGCACTACAGAAGGTATAATATCTGAGTTTATGATTATGTTCGTCTATTCTGTCTTCTAACCAAATGTATTTATTTTCTACTAAAGCGTTTGTAGTATGTACAGTACAGTATTTTATTTTACATATCGATCGATTGACTTTTGTCACTATTAAAAAGTTTAAAAATTGCCAAAGTCTATAAAAAAAAACATAAGTTTAACCAATACTATTAATCTATCCATCTCCATCTCAAGCCTGTTTATGTTATGTATCGGAGTTATATTGCGTATCAGTTAAATCACGACGGAAATTCTGTAGCTATTAATTCCGAACGATTAAATTTTATAAAAAAATTACCATTTAATAAGATTTATCAGTTAAAGTCATGGCTTAAAAAATAAAAATTCATTATGATATCAAAATCATTATCAACAAAACATACGCGTACAATCATACAGTTAACACTGCATTGCTAATCTGAAAACATTATAAGATAAATAGCACAAAGAACTTTGAATACAGAATTGGATAGTGAATATAGAAATATAGAAGAGAGGGGAATATGGCCAAGATAGTCATACAATAATTTAGAAAATGACAGAATATTTATACCCAATACATGAACTAGTGGTGGAATATCGATACTTCTCGTATTTTAATGCTTTCACCCATGACTTAAGCAATAATGAAACGCCTTTAAAATTTGATCTTCCTAGTTTAGTTAAAGTGTATGCTGGAAAAGATCATATATATAAAAACCATGCTAAGTATAATGGGAAGAATTGATTATATTTGCTATAATTTACAATCGATGCGTGGTTGAGGAAATTAATTTTCTTAATCATCAATCAATTTTTAAATTCTACAAATCTCCTTTTCTCAGTATTGTATTTAGGACTCTTTTTTACATATCAAAAGTTTTTGATTGGTATTATTATTTTTTGTTTTTAATGAAAACAGATTTTCCAAAAAAAGCTTTCAGTGTCTATACAATTTATAGACATTAAACACTTTATTTCTGTTCTACTCGGGCTGAATTTTTAACTTAATGTAATATAAGAACATCTATAAATTTAATCTAAATTAGCAGTGACGAGGCGACAGGGAGAAAAGCGAGTAGAGAAAAACAATACTATACGTTTTTGTAGATTCTGTTTTTTGTTATATTCAAACTGTAGTTCTTTTATTAACTAATTTTTTACCTGTGTGAAGTTGGCCCCCACTTTGAATTTTTTCTTTTGCATTCGTTTGTACCTCGTTAGCACCTTTTGCACTTTGTATGTTTTTGCAGATTCTGTTTTTTGTTATATTCAAACTGTAGTTCTTTAATTAACTAATTTTTTACCTGTGTGAAGTTGGCCCCCCACTTTGAATTTTTTCTTTTGCATTCGTTTGTACCTCGTTAGCACCTTTTGGCACTTTTAATAACTTCGTTTGCACCCCCACCGTTTGGCCCCCAGCGCCAAAACAAATTTGGGGGCTAACTTCACACTGGCCCCCCAGTTGCGAATTTTCGAATTTTTTCTTTTGCACGTTAGCCAATAGTTTCGAATTTTCGAATTTTTTCTTTTGCACTCTTTAACAAATCGTTAGCACCTTTTGCACTTATATGTTTTCGTTTGCACCCCACCGTTTGCCCCCCAGAGCCAAAAAAATCGGGGCCCAGCTCCCCAGTTTCGAATTTTCGAAATTTTTCTTTTGCATTCTTTAACAAATCGTTAGTAGCTTTTGCACTTTTTATATTTAGGTTCTAGACCCAACGGTTTGGCCCCCAGAGCCAAAATAGAGCCAAAAAAATCGGAGCCCAGCCCCCCAGTTTCGAATTTTCGAAATTTTTCTTTTGCATTCTTTAGATAAATTAATAAACTTCTATACTTTTTGGGGAAGCTTATTTAAATTTTTTTTAAACCAAAATCAGGTTGAAAACAGACATGAATTTTTCCTTAATTTCTCTTTCGGGATGTATATAAGATACTATATATAAATAGCAAGAAAAACAAATTGCTCTTATTAAGCAGAATGATGTTAATATGATCAAACAGTTAATTAAAATCACAAAAAGCTAATTGTTTTCTAATTTATTTGTATTACAATTTTTAAGATTTATCATATTTATTCTAATTGTTTTAATATATAATTAATTATTCTAATATATGACATTTTATAAAATTGTAACAATTAATTATTCAGTAAATATTTAAAAACTATACCTTCTTGGATCTTTGGTATAATAGATAAAATGGACAATATTACACACAAAATCAAATTGAAACTGATGAAAAACTTATTAGTACCACAACCTTCACTCTGAAAAGAAAAGTAACAAATATAATAGCCATTCAATAATAAAAATGAATGAGTTCCCAACTTAAGACTAATTTGACTTATATAAATTCAGTTTTGAGTAAAAAATTTGGCAGATAAAATATTTAAAAATAATCTTTATAATTTAGTGTACAATACAGTATTGCAATCTTATAAGTAATATGGCAACAATGGTTACAATACTATTGTTGAAAGAGCAAAATCACAGTATTGATAATGTTACGATCAAAAGTAAAGTTATCATAGGTCATCATAATTATGTAATATGAAGTAAATTGTAAATGTGATCTTTACAATAGTTAATTTTATTTCTTGCTTTATAAAGCAATATATATAATACATTGGCTAAACACACAGCATATGATGTTTTTATTTATTATTTTATATAGTACAGCAATACCTTGCATAATCTAGTTAATTGGTTCCTCTTTCTTACCGATTAATTGAAACTGGATTGTTTGAGGTACGTAATCAATGGGAAAAATTATAACTGGTTCCAAGAAATTTTTGATTTGCTACTAAGTTTTTTTAAAATCATGAAGTCTTGCATTAATAATTATTTCTTTAAGCATTAAACATTAAAATCTTTTTTATAAAGATTTATAATAGATAGAAGGGGCAGAGAAAGTGTGTCCAAGCCCATAAAGACGAATAGATAAAGAGGGCTAGCCCAGCAGGTGGATGCATTCACTTTCTTCAAGTCAGCCGCTCGGCGCCATTCCAAACGCAGAGCATTTTAAATAATTTTTTTAGTTTTTAAATAACTTATAAAATTATTTAAAAACTAAAAAATGTTATGATGTTATGGAATAATTTTTAGGGGGTCTAGGTCAGTTTTTAGAGAGTTTATTCAACTTTTATAAAATTATTTAAAAACTAAAAAATGTTATTAATGATGTTATGGAATAATTTTTAGGGGGTCTAGGTCAGTTTTTAGAGAGTTTATTCAACTAAGTTGCAAATCTTGAAACAAATTAATGACATAAGGCAAGGTATGACTAATCTCACAATCCATGAAAATGATAGTTTCCATGGATATATGGGATGGTCTAGAAATATTCCCATTGGGCATTGTCCTGGATTGATTCTTCATTAGGACAATTGATTCTAGCACATAAAATGTTTTCTGTGAAGCAGTTTTTGATGAAAAAATATATATCAGTGCTGGATCATCCATTCTATTCCCAAAATTTGGCAGACTGACATTTTTTTTATCCCCAAGATCAAAAGTATAAAAAGGGGATCCGTTTTCAGTCTATGGAGGTGGTCAAAGCAAAAACAGTGGAATTTCTTAAAAGCCTAACAAAAATGGATTATCATTTCAAACAGTATAAGAAACGAATACAGCAACATGTAGACAGGGGAGGAGAGCATATTGAAGAAGATAAAAGTTAAAATGTACAACAGTTTAATAATTCTATTTATAGCAGTTTTTTGGTTATTTAATAGCCACACCTTGTATGATGATTATATTTTAACCTAAATATTTCTACAGGAAATAATTAGAAATATAATTTTTTTGCTGACAGTGATATTACCATTGTTGTCATACAAAAACACCCTATTATCTTAATTATAATTATCATTATATATTAAATTATAATGATTAATTAAATATTTTGATATCAAAACTTGTTTATATAAAGGCAAATTTACTTAAGTCTATCTATTTTTAATATTTGAAATAAACATATCTGAAAATTAAATTAATGTACAGGTAAGCCTCGATTAGTGCGAATAATTGGTTCCACGAATTTCTCCACAGGTAGGCCTCGATTAGTGCAAATAATTGGTTCCACGAATTTCTCGGCTATCCGAAGTATTAACTCTATGGAAAATATGGAACTGTTCTCGCTAATCGAAGTATTAACTCTATGGAAAATATGGTAATTGGTTCTTGTTTTGATCCGGCCATGGAAAATATGGTAATTGGTTCTTGCTTTGTGAGATTCTGGCCATTTAGTTAACTTTACAATGAATAGCTACAATAAACTTAACACTAACTGTTTAAGAAAAATTTATTTTCATATTTTGCATCATTCTATTGTTTAGTAGTAATATTTTTATTTCTAATTATAATTAAATTTAAAATTTGCAAAGTTGAATTAATATGTAAAATGCATATTTATTTTATAATTTTATGAATTTTGTTAAACGAAATAAATGAAGATTATTTAAGACACAAAATTGAATAATTAATGATCCATATTCTAATTAAAATTGGAAAAAATATTTGAAAAAATTGATTTCTTCATTTGTAAACATTACACTGTTATCATATTTTAAATGTATTAAATTTTGTTTAGAACTATGTAAACACACATATTTAGAAGGGACCATAAACACAAAATAAAAATGAATTTATCTTGCCTTGTAAAAATTACCTTAATCAGAATTAATGTAGTCTTCCGATCCACATTGTTTTTAGTCAATACAGAATTATCTGTACTTGGTACATCACAATATGTAAAAATTATAATTTGTATTGTTAATAAACATGATCAACTTTATTGCATTAAGATTTAATTTCAATTTATCAACAGATAAAATTATTGAAATTAATATTTAATTGATACAAAATTATATATATTTAAAAGTGCTCCTCTAGTTATGAATATTTGTACTTAAGAACATGAAATTTCACAAAATTTTAAAAACATATTTTTTGTAATATGATACCAAAATGCTCTAGCAACCAATATAACATAAAATTACAAAGTTAGTTAACATATTACAGCAGTATTTCAAGATAGTGGCAGTTACACCAAAAATTTTTTGCTTCATATTTGGAACTTTCATTAAAATCTGTGAAATAAGAAATTTTTAATTGGTTGAATTATTGTGAAAAATATTGCAATATTCAGTATCTAAAGTTATTTCAGTACTTTGGAGTCAAAATAACATCAGTATCTGAGTTACAAACAACCTGATTTATGAACAAAAGATGTGTGAATTATGTTTGTAATTAGAGGAGCACCAGTATTTATTTTTCTATTTAATCACAATTTAAACAATCTCGTATACTCTTTAATTTTTATTAAATATATTGAAATTAATCATAGGATAATTATTTTAATGCAAATAAGTTTAATCTTAGAAGTTTTTTAGGAACTGTTGCTGAAAGGTAATATTCTAGCAATACTAAAAGTAGCAATATTTATTTTTTTATATAAAGTGCAAATAAAATCTCCACCAAATAATTATTAAAATTGCAGAAGTATATAAAATTTTTTTAATTGTATAGTCGATGCTGGAATACAGTTTTAATATTTTCATTTTAAAAATTAATATAATAATGAAATATGCTTATTTTTACTTTTTAATAAAACAGTATTTGAAAATATTAATTATACAGTATTATAATGAATTTTGTAAGTATTTTAAAATTAATACTCAAATCAAGTATTATAATGAATTTTGTAAGTATATTTAATAATTTTGTATTAAAAACATTTTATTGATTTTTAATTAGACTGACTGCCAAATAAAACTCTGAAATGATCGAGGTGAAGCAGCATACTTTAAACTGTTTTTGAAATCTTGCAAAGTAAAATTTATTACATAATCATTCCTAAAAGAAATTAAAAAAAAAAAACAGTCATTTTATAATAATTAAAAATAACAACAACATATTGCAAAATAAATATTCAACCTGTTTATAATTATTAATACTGTTCCATTATCAGGTCTTTCAAATGCCACAACTTCAAAATTTTCTACATTTAATCCACTTAGAATTAAACCAATTCTTACTGATCCAGGAGGAAGTAATTTGCTAAAAATATAATAATTTATAAATAAATTAATAAAAAAATAGTGTGTTTATTTAAATAACTAAATACCTGAAGTGAGCTAAGGCATAATACATGGGCTGTTTATAAAACTCTTTAGATGTAACATTTACAATTATAGGAGAGTCTACAAAATTTTTAGCCCAGTTAGGCCCACCAATTGGATTAAGGGCAAGATTCCAATCAACCCATCCAACAGTCCAATGTAATAAATCCTGTAATTTAAATTATAACATTAAATTACTGACATTTATATTGCAAAAATAATAAACATTACCTGTATTATATCATGAGCATAATCTTCTCCTCTTTCCCAACTTCCTAATTTCACTTTCTGCTTATCCCAACTGAGAGATTCAGCACATGCTTCCGTTGACAATAAAAATTTATTTGGAAATTTTTTATGAGTAATGTCTAATAGTTCTGGAGGAGAAATAAGATTAGCATACCAATGAAAGGCAATTCCAGACACATATTGAGAAGTTATAGTTTCATTTAATACCTAAAAAATAAACTGATAATTTATTTATATTTAATAATTTATTCAAATTAAGTAATTTCAGACTTCTTACTATATTTGCCCATCTAGGTAATAAAAATCTCTGATCATCCATAATCATTAAATTCAATTTATCTTTTCCAAAACCACTGTGATTTAAAGTTGGTCCTAAATTATAATGTATGAAATCTCTCTGCATTTCGGCTGTAAATCCCATTGCTTGAAAAGAATAATTGGGTACAAAACCTTCCATTGGTTCATTTTCAGCTGTCACTCCCCAAAAATTAACATTTTGAGATTTGTAGGCTTGAAGAAATCTATAAAAATAATCTTATGCTTTCATACAAATTTTTTAAGAATATTTTTTGATTTTATAGAATTATCTTGATTCAATTTGATAGAACCATAAGAAAAACCTGCTTGACAAAATATTCTGCCCAAGTTTGATAGTATTCTCCTCCTGGTTTTCCTTTAAGAACACCAGGACCCGACATATTTCCCGACTCTTTCATCCATCCAGGAGCACTCCATGGACTGGCAAACAACTTAATTGGCCGAGGTTGCATTTTCTGTGCTCTTTGAATTAGGGGGATCTGAATTGAATAGAAATTAATTTATTTGTTATTAGAAATATCTAAATTTAATAAATTATAGAAAATTCACCTTAATTTCTAAATCTTCTTTAGTTAAATTAAAATGAATCAGATTCATGTCTCCTGGGACATCATCATAAGAATAAACATGAGTAGAAAAGTCACAACTAGCCATAGGTACTCTTCCAATAGTATAATCGAGACCTAGATAATTTTTAATTTCTTATGATTACTGTTTCTTTCAAAATCATATTTAATTAATAATCGAAACTTTACCATCTGCGGAATAGTAACCACGTAATATTTGATCTTGCAGTCGACTGGGAAGACCAAGAATATTGATACCAGCAGCATCAGTGAATGCGCCACCAAATCCTAAAATCTGTTGATATCTTTTGGATCTATCAATTGTAATTTTGACATTTTGATTCTCTAAAGAAGGAAAATCTATATAAAATTCTATATAGAAATTTTAATGCATTATATTAAACTAAACCAGATGTTACCTGTATGAGAGGAGGAAAAATTAAGATCTTTTTGATTAAATCTCATTCCCTGTTTATTGCTTTCATATAATCTCACAATTCCTTTATTTGGTAATGTGATTTTACCCAGCTGATTACAATGTGTGACATTACACACACATACAATACTCCCAAAACCATAATTTCTTGCCAAACATTTCTCTCCTCTAACTGTAAAATCAGTGGAATAAAAATCATAATAATATTTATAAATGCTATTAAAGAATTTTAAATAGCAAAATTAATTTTTATGTATAATTATATAGAAAATTGTTAGCATTTTAACTTACCAAAGGAAAATACTAAAATCATAGAAAAGAAACAAATATTCCACATCATTTTTGAAACAAATAACTTGATAAGATCATGTGATAAACTATTGATTTTGAAAGTAAATATTATGCTTCTCCCCTCTGGCAGTATAGTCTATCATTAGTTCTATAAAAAATTCAATTTATTATTATTTAGCTACTGTTTTCGATTTTATATATATAAATAATTTTAAAGAGAAAGTTTATTTTGAGTAAAGAAATTTTAAACATTACGCATTTAATGCTTACATTGCGAATTATTTTTAGCATTATAATGAATATACTATATTTTTTGCTGGATTAATTTAGAACATAGATAACGCGACTAAAAATAAGTAAAAAATATGTAGTTTATAGTATAATTTTTCTGAAAAATTATTATTATAGATTTTGATAATAGTAAATAACGATTTTATGCTCAAAAAATACAGTAAATTAGTATAGCGCATAGCATCAGTGGCATGCATGGTATGGAACAAATAGTTTTTAAAGATATTGAATTTATAAAATATTAAAGAACTCATCGTATAGAAAGTTCAAAATATGCCTAAATATCGTAAATTTTGATATTTTGAGATGATTAGTTTTTGAGGACACTAGCAAATCTGAGCTTAGCACATCTTCGGGAATGAGGTTCTGAATCGTTTCAAAAGAAAATTAATGATATAAAGCTAGCCAAAAAGAAAAAATCACACACCAATACTCATAAATATAATGTTATAGAATAAATTTCTCATGATGATCAGCCCGAAACTATTTTGTCCAATGATTGGCTCCAATTCCCAACTTGGTTATTAAACGAGTAATAACCCGGGAGTAACCTGTGGTTGGGCTGCATGAGGCCAATCACACCCTTGGAGATATCAATAACACTAGAAGACGAAAATCGGCGACCAGCCGGATCCTTTATAAATTAGTCAGTGTGTGACTGAAATCAAACTCGAACCTTTTGAATGGAAAGTCGAAATTTTTTCAGACGACTAGTTATTCAATTGGATTAAGATCAGGATTTTAGGGAGACCAATTTAAGGAAAACGAAGATCCAAAATTAGCATAACGCTCTCAAAAAGATAAGTTCGCTGGATAGCCGCATGAAAAATTACTACGTCTTATACACTGACGGAAAAAAAAATCCCAACACCAAGAAAAAATTATTGTAGAGTAATGACTAAATCCGTACTAAGTTATACATAGCTTAATTCGGATTTCTATCTGATTTATAATTTACTAGAGAAACTGCAGTCTAATATTTGAAATTTCTTTTGCAAATTTAAAATTTAAATAAAACTTTAAATATTAATTGAATCAATTAAAACTAATTCAAATTTAATTTAAAATTGATAAAAATTTTATCAAAATCGATTTGCTAAAATTGTTTCAACAATTATTCACTATTCTCAAAAAATTTTGAATCCAGTATAAAACTAAAAAATATCAGAGTTATGTATTTAAAAGTGTTATTTAAGTTCATTTCTGACAAAAAAATGTTTTTATATAATGAGTAGTAACAATATCTCGCAAAATTACTTGAAAAGTTTAAAAATTAATAGAGATAACAAGAAAACGAAAGTCTTACAACTGTGCCATAAAGTTTTATTTCTAGTTACAAATCTTTTAAGTTCTGCCATTTAGACGTTAGAAAAAAACAGGAATCCGATTTAAAATAATCCGTTTGATTGCACACTTAACAACTAATGGCAAGATTAGATCAAGAGATTTAGTAAAAAAATATCAGATGTATTTTTAATGAAATAAATTTATTTTTCTTTTGTATGGATTTAAATCGATTTTTGTTGTGATTTACTGGCGAAATGATGCAAAGACGAGTTTTGCATCATTTCATCAATAAATTCATTTATATATCCTCGATGCAAGGAAATTAGAAATTCTTGTTTGTAATTCCTATTAGCTATTAGTTCAAACTTTAACATTCACATTTGATATAAACATTAATAACAAAACAATACTGTATATTAAAAAAGAAATTTCAGTGATAAGGTATTAACGATAATTTATAACATATTTTGCTTGAATGAATTTTAAAAATTCGTGACTTTTAGATAATAAAATGCATTACTAACTATAAAAATTTCTATATATAATATTTACTCAACAAGCAATTAATTCAATGTAATTTTGATGTTAGAGTATAGAGAAATACTTAATGAAATGCTAATTTATTCTTTTTAAGCAGATGGCAGGAAAATATAAGATTATATTAATTTTCTTACGTTGTTTGTTTCTGGATCTTCAGGATATGCGTGAGTAGCTAGATGGACAACATCGACATTTTGCAACATTTCAATTACTTTTCGTTTGGTCGCCTTTTCTTCAACAGCAACTTCACAATTCACTTCTCCAAATATATTTTGAACCTGTCGAGCTTCCATACTAGCAAATTTCAGTTCTTTAAATTCTTCAAAACACAATTTTGGATTGCCCACAGAAAATATCTAAAATGAATATTCATTTATTTAAAATCGTATTATTAAAATTTCTGTTTACTAAAATTTTAAATTTCAGCAAAATAATAATTTCACACAATTAAAACTAAAAATCTATTTAACTTAACAGTATAACTAACAAATCTACACAGAAGTACATCAATTTAACCTAACAGTAACTATTTAGCTTAACAGTAGTTAAGTTAAATAGAATTAAATAGTAACTCAATATTTTGAAAAATGAAAATATTTATCAAAATTAGAATATAGAAACTATTCAAAGTATGCGAAAAGTATTTAGGAAACATGATTTACATGAATGGCGCATATATTCCATATTTTTCAGTTTCATAAACCGTTCTAATTTAATACAAATGATGCGAAAACATCTTGCAAACAGCGAATCATGAGACAATGAATATATATATTGCAGTGGTTCTCAACCACTGTGCCGCGGCATACTAGTATGCCCCAAATCTTTGACGGTGTGCCGCGAAAAATTAAGAATGACTTGTATGCATTTATAATTGCCTGAAACATATAATAGTGAAACGTAGTTGGCTGGATATCCTTTCTGCAGTCCAACCTTACCTACCGATTCCTGTAGATAAGGTATCTTTGGAAAAATCTAATTCCGAGAATTTCTGCAACAGCCAAAACGTTTTTATATATTCCTTATCTTTTAAATTATACATAATTTAAAAGATAAGGAATAAAAATTAAATTTAAATTATAGTTTCTCTAAAAATACAAAATCCGCAAGTGCCGCTATAATTTAATAAGAGCCGCCATTTAGTAATCCCCTGTACGGTCGGCCGGATCGGCCGCGTGGAAATGTTTCGTATTTCCATTCTGGAGGACCCGGGTTCGAGTCTCGGATCCCATCCCTTGAAAATATTTATCATCGATCCCCATCCTCCACAATCCGGCTGACCCCTCCGCAGGGGTGGGCAGCCTGTGGAAGGGCTTGTTTCGCCCTGCCAAATAGTATTCTACAAGAATGAAGTGTGGCGTCATCTGTTGACCAAAAAAACAAAGATCCCCTGTACGAGTTCGAGGAGAGTACTCCAAAGTTATAATATTAAATTACAAGATTTCTGCTCATTCATATGAAAGGGTGAAATCTAATAAAAATGAATTTATATAACAACGACAATGATGCTTATTTTTTCTGTAATTTGAATGTAATAAAAATAAGAATAAATACAATAATCTGTTAATAAAAATTCGTTGTTAAATTCTAAATTATTATTTAATTGTTAATAAAAATTTGTTGTTAAATCTAAATTATTATTTAAAATATTTTGGTGTGTCGCCAAATTTTAAAATATTAAAATGTGTTCCTCAACAGAAAGTGTGCCACCAAATTTAAAAATATTAAAATGTGTTCCTCAACAGAAAGATGTGCCACCAAATTTTAAAATATTAAAATGTGTTCCTCAACAGAAAAAGTGCTGCCAAATTTTAAAATATTAAAATGTGTTCCTCAACAGAAAAAAGGGTAAAAATGACTATGTTAGATAGTTAATGAATGGGACCATTGCCTCATTTTGTTATGATATATTTATACGGGATATAATGGTAACACGCGAAGCGACGAACCGCGGCAAGTAAATCTAATTTTTGCTGTACACTGTATTAAGATTACAATCATCCGCTTTAATGAAGCTGCATGCATTAACATAAATGTTGTCACATATTCTCATGTCCCGAATTTTACCATGCGAACACATAGACATTTGTTCTGAGGAAGATAAAAGCAGTAGAGAGTAACAGCAACTACATAGATTAATGTATTTATTTCCCGTAATCTTCAAAAAATAAAAGCTGTAGAATAATTTTTTTTTAAATTAAGAAATTAATTTGAGCTAACGTGATGCATATTCAAATTAGTAATTCCGAATAAAAATATAAAAATATGGAAATAAATTTGTTTTATCGTTAAGGTAACATAAATCTGAAAAGACTGTAGGCACTTTAAGGATGAGTTTTATACATCAAAACTAATAGAAAAGATTAAGAATTTTTATCCAGAAATGTTTATTTTCTGAATTACAGGCTTCTAAAAAATTTTCAATCTGATTGATAAAATTAAGAATTCTGACATAAATTTTAAAAATTCAAAATAACCTTAATTTGATTCCATATAAGACTTGCATGTACATTCAAAGATATCATGGATTTTTTTTTATTTTTCTCCCCGTAAACACAATATTTATGATAACAGAAGTCAAAATTTATTTTAAAATTGATCTTAGTATGCTTAATTTCATCAATCAAATTGAAAATTATTCAGAAATCTACATGAAAAATAAATATTTTGGGAAGTTGTTTATATAAACTTTTTCTTGTTTTTAAGCAAGGAAGTCAACCCTCAAAATTTCTACAAATCTTTCAGATACATCTTGCATAAAATAATTATTTATGAATTTGAAAGATCGAATATAGTTTCTATAGAAAGATGTTTTCTTTTTTAAATTCTTTTTCATCTAGGCAATTGTAAAATCATTCAGAAACTTATGTTACTTTCAAATAAATATTGTATAATATAATTTTATAATTTAATGATTGCATTTTTAAGAATAACTTCATATTTATTGATTTCTAAGTTTATTAAAACAATTACTTGAGATAATATTTACTATATTCTATATAAAAATACCTTCAAAGGGCGATCCTTTTGTTTTTCTTTCAATAAAGTTAGTCTATGATGAAGCATTATTACATTTCGAAGACTATGAGCATATGAAATGCAGTAGCGTTCAATAAGAAAAGTTCCTCTTGAATTCAACAGAGCGCAGAAAGGTACACTAAACAGATATTCTAAGAATATAAAAATAGCATATTTGTATAAGAAATAAAAATATTTATATAAATTAAATAAATAAATATATTACCATGAGGAATTATAATTAAACGATTGAAAATTCTTCGATCCAGTTGAAATATCGTTCGCTTTTCTTAATAATTTATGTTACAAGATTCTTTAAAATTAACTAATTTTATATTGAAAGTAAAGTTAAAATTTTCGATAAATTGTGGTATTTGTTAAAGAAAACAAATTATAGTTATTTGTCATAAAAAAAAATCCGTTTTTAACAAAGAATCATTCATTTGATGACATTATATAACGCTTGGCATGATTATTAATCGTTAAACTTTAAATAATATTTATAAATACAAATCGCTGATAGTAACATAAAAAACAAAAAAATTTTTCTGGCTTAAGACCATTAAATCTGCCATACATATACTGTCAACGTCCTGATATTTTGTTGGCAAGTATGACAAATATATTTTTTATGTCAGTGCATGTTTTTTGTTTTTTTTTCAGTTTTAACATAGGTTATTTAGCAAAATATTATTTTTATAAAAAATAATTGTGTATTGTTTCATCCATTAAAAAATTTTATAGTGTAATAATTACATAGATTTTTAAAATGTTATCTTATATAAATAAATAGAAAAAAAAAATTTTCAAATTAAACTGTATAGGGTGAAGGCCTATACAGTTTAATTAAAAAAAAATCTAGTTTTTGTAATAAAGTTAATGCAAAATAAAAATAGTGTCTATAAATGCCAAAGTTTAGAATAATCTGCAAAAGTGTGTAAAAAAAATTATTATCCTGTATAGCCAAATAAAATGTGTTTTTAAACTTGTTTATTTTATTGAATTACATACAATTTTTATATTTTTGCATTTTTTTCACAAATTTGAAAAAATTAATGTATTTTTTTTTTAGTGACTTCATTTTGATAAATACAAATTAAAGCTGTTTTTTCTCAGTAGATTCAAGAAAAAAAGCTTGGTGTTGTCTTTTATATATATATTTTTTTAGATATATTTTTTATATTTTAACCACGATTATTAAACGATTGAGTCGTTTCTTTGGATCAGATACAGGTAAAAGATGCTCGACAGGACCAATAAAGATATCATAAAATAATTTCAGTTGTTGAATTCCTTGAATTTCCCAATTACCACGAAATTGGACACGTACCTAAAAAAATAATATATATATATATTATCCAATTTTATATTTTTAAATTTTTATTTAATATATGTATACCATGTTGTCTTCTACATCTAACAGGTCCTTTTTATCCTCATCATTTATTATTTTTTCGGCCCGAGTCACATCATCAGATACAGAATATTTTCTTTTAATCTTGGTATTCAGAAGACCAGTCGAACGAAGTAAATTTCGAAATTTGTTAGCTGCTTCACTTTCAGGAAAATTAACAATAATGCTGTCATCGTCATCATTTATATCTTTTGTTATGTTTCCGGTATCTTTCGTTTGCTCGGAATCTGCATTAAAATTTAACTAAATCTCATCTATAATTGCATAGTAAATATGTAAAGTTGCGTTAGCTTACCTTGCGAAATATTGATTAATCCTAGAGATCGACATAAACTGCTAAAGAATTTAGGATCGTCCTCTAATTTACTATAAGCAAAGTTGTTATCTAAAAGATATTTATTAAAAGAGATTCTATCTTCTTCCAATTTTAAATCATCTCGACATTTTACTACCCAGCAATATATCCACGTTTCCGATTTGTGTAGATGGTTTCGATCCTTTACTATCGAATATACCAAAAAAGTACTTTTCAATTCGTCTGCAGTTTTATAAAAATCGTCAATGATCGAATTTATTAGCGAAGGATCCATTTTATTTCTGTAATTCACGGTATTATTAGTATTAAATAAATTGTCTTCAAAATATTTTCTTAGAAATTGTTTACCTTATTATAATATCGTCGTCCCAAAGCCACCCGTTTTGTAATTGACCAGATTTATTGATTTTATTTCGAATAATGTCACTTAAAGCTCTACCTCTTGCAAATTCTGATAATGCTAAAGCTTCTTTGATCTTTCCTCTCTTCACCAAAATTACCTGAAAAATAAAGTTTACATGAATTGACATTTATTTAAAAACAATGAAAAAAAAATGAAGTTAACTCGAATTAATGCATATAAAACAATTAAGCATCAAATTCTATAAAAAAAAAATTATACTCAAAAATCTACTATACATATATTAAATATGTAAAAAAATATATTTCAATTATTGAGAAAATAAAATATGACTTATAAGCGATTATTTGATGTTTTCTCTAATTTTTTTAAAATGTTAATCAATTAGCTGCTGCTAATTTATAGCAAACATCCTATTTTTCTCAGTACTTTTCTTACTTTTTTTTACATATTAGATGTTTTGTAGTAGAGAACATAAGCGAATCGGTAAAGAAATAAGACTCCCGATAATATGCTAGCATACGTCATTTAAATATGATGATATTTTGACAGGTTTATGTTGAAATTTTCAAATTTGGGTAAATAATATATTCTAACTAGTATTTTAAACTTGATCGAAATCGATTGAATGATTTAAAATGTACGTGTGTTGGCGGAGGAGTAAGAGGAGAGAAGATGGAGAATGATGCTTTCCAGTTGATTTTTGTTATTTTCAAACTGATAAATTTCATTAACTCTATCTGACGCTTGAAATTTTTCATTCTGTCACGTTGAATACTTCTCTCAGATCAATATTTAATCTGGAACCAAAGTTACAGCGATTAGAATTTCCAACGCAATGATTCTTGTTATAAGAGATCATCCTTATACATATTTTAAATTCACTGCAATGCAAATTGATGCAATATATTAATTATAAATAATATAAATTCTCTTTTATTCTAAAGAACTTGATGAACTAAAAACGATTGTGCAAAAAAAGTAGATTGTTTAAAATCGGAAAATAATATTTTGCTTGGCACCATCTGTTGTTCGAAAAAATTACTAACTTAGCGTCACGGATGCATTTATATATTAATTAAAATAAATCTAAGTGTTTCTAAATTGAATTTTAGAAAATTTCATTTGATAGTCTATTAAACTAAAATCGCAAATTCTTCCGTAATGTTATCGGATGTTATTTTACCACGCATTCAATTAAACCTATTAATTGATAAGAATTTAAATTTTTACTTTTTATAGTATAGTATCAGGATTTGTGAAACCTTTTAGTAAAGAATAAGTGGCTACATATCATGAACAGGTTTAAAAGCATCATAGTATATCAATATCGATTTCATCAGTTACTATATATGGTTATTTATATAAAACTTGTTTTTTTTTCTGTCGGGAGTACTTAGTAGTATAGGTTTATTTTTCATATTTTCTCTTTTCGAAGGAAAGTGAGGCTTATAAAATCACCATACTCTTGCTTTTCGTTGTCGATCTGACTCCTCTAATAATTTCTGAACTAATAATTAGCGATTTCTGCGTTAAGATAACCTCAAAGCTGCATTCCCCTCCAGATTCAATTAATTAAAAATAGAGAACTTTAAAAACTTCTGACATATAAGCTATCCTAAACAATTTATTGGATTTCTGTGGTATTTTGCAGGATGAGCCAAGTACAGTAGTTGTAAATGATTTCAATGGCACATCAATTAAACTTTTAACTTCAATCGTTTAAAAATAGTGCATGTTCAAACTATTAATAATGTAAAATTTACTGTGATACTGAAACTATTAAAATCGAATTTGAAATAAGATTACTATAATTAATTCTACAGATTCAATCGTTTTAAAATAAAAGACAATCGATCTTCAATCTTCTGAAATTTATGCGTAATAACTGTGAGGCTTTCTAATAGTTTTTTATGATATTGAACATGTAAAATCTTCAATAGTATAGTTTATAGCATACATTTTAATAATTTTTTATCTGTAATCATCCGAAAATAAAGGGCAGATTCGATTATTATTTTTAACTAATGATATATACTAAATCAGTAACTTTTATAGACTAGAGATGAAATGTTGTTGTTATTATTATTATTGTACATAATTTATAAATAAAAACTTAAAATAATATGTATATAATTATTAAAAAAAAGTGTATTTTCGATTATTGATTTGTTTGTATCGGGTGGACAAAATCAGGCCCGCAAAGGCATCTTGTTCGGCCCGCCGCATAAATTAAAACACATTACAGTTTCGAGCCAATATGCATAAAATTCTAGTCGAAAAGAAAAAAAAATAATGGACACTCCGTACAGAATACATGTACACTAGCGAGATTACTCCAAATTTTGATGATGTAATTAATTATGAACATAGTAAATTTCACCATTCACATTAAGTTGTAAATTTGTACACGTAATTGATTTTGTAAATTTGCAAAATCAATTACGTAGGTATCTAATATTTTGTAACATTCTGATGTAATAAGTTGTTAGCAATCAATCAGTTTAATAAAACTCAAGAAAAGTATATTTTTTAAAATAATATTAATACACGAATATATTCTTTGTGTAAATACAATATCACAAAAGTGGCTACACACGTTAGCGATATTGGCAAGAACGTGGCGCAACCATTATTCTTATCCCGTATGATGATGATGCTGATTATAAGAATATGTTTGTGCAAGAATCAATCTTGCTTGAACGTGAGTAGTCATTTTAAGTCAAAGTAATTTTTATTAATTATTAATGATTATCTAATGTTGTTGTTAATAATTTCATCACATTAATTAATAATTACATAATTACGGCGCCGTAAGATTAAATTAGCCCTTAGGTACTTTTCAATTTTTATACGGCCCTCTTCATTCTGAAAATTGTTTATCCGGTCCGCGGCAGGAAATAATAGCCCACCCGTCCTAAACGATAGAAGCTATAACCGCATAGTTTTCAGCGATTGTCCAACTTAATTGGCCTATTCGGTGATTTTTTAGAGCAATCATTATTTAATTATACGAACAATCAAAAATTTCACAAAGAATTTCAAAAATAAGTCAGTATTAGCGCTGTGTGTAGTCTTGTTTTTACTAATCATTTAGGCTTCGATGACGTCATCACGATATGACAATGTGTGACATAATAAGACGCTTTCGATCTATGACGTCACAGTAGCCTAATACAGTACTCTGTTGAAATTTACATTAGAAGAAATCAACATTCAAATGAAAAGTTTTTTGTAATATACTTTGTTTTCAAACTATGCCCAGGGCACACTTTGTTAGTTCTATATAAATGAAGGGTCGGAAATCGATTCTGAAACGCCATCATGATTTTCATAGAAATCCAGGCCCATAACAGGAGTTGGCTAACCCGTAATGTGTTCTGAAATGACCTTGCCATATATATATAGTCTTGTAGGTTCGGCAGTATAATTCCGTAAACTGTAATCAAGAACTTCAGATGAAAAACTCTTACCGCGCAGCTATTCAGCTTACCCTATAATGTGACTCATCACTCTATTATTGAAAAGCAATTTTATAAATTCCAGCCGGATTGATTGCGTGGAATCGCTTAGTTTTCCACTCGGACCTGAGCTTGATTCCGTCCATCACTTGTAGAATTTTATTGAGAGATCCGTCCCATCAGTTCCAACGATCTAAATATATGGATAGACTGCTCAGTACTAGCAACAAGTGAAGCCACTGAAGTGGTGGGGTTACCTGGTATAATAGTGCATATTGGGGTACTATGCTCTTTTTATTAATTATTTGGATCTAGTCATCATATTTACGAACATAAATGGGATACGTCTGGCCACTAAAATAAAAGTCAATTTGCTATATCGTCGATTTTACGACGTTGCTACATTGGTTTATCCCACCAGCGGGACGGCTTCACTCGTTGCAAGTATTAAGCAGTCTATCCATATACGTATTCAGATCGTTGATTGCTCTCATCGATTCGTCCTTTACAATCTATAACTTTTTAAAATCCGCATCTCATATTTTCTTCTAGAAGGATACAATCTCCAATTCACTAATCTACATTCACAGGATTTATATTTTGGAAATTTTTAGAACGTACACGACCATTTTTTCTGATTTCATTTCCTATTATGTAACGTGATCTTTTTAATGTAATACGCTATTTATAAACCGTCAATCTAATAAAATTATACTGTCTTTTATTATTTCTAAAAAAAAATTTCATCATTAAATATAAACAGGATGCTGAGCACAGTTTTGCTTTCCGAATAAATTTACCTGGATTTCAATGTGTATACGTTTCGAAATTTATAAGATTAATCGATACTATGTGACATTTAATATGCTACACGAAAATTAATACAGTAAAATATTTCTGCCAACTGGAAACAATTTATTTTCATTCACTCTATTCAGTATATTCGTTTGTAGTTGGTGAACTTGTCAGACTGGTTCCTCGAGATACGACGGGCACAAAAGCTTAAAAAAACTGCAAAGGGGAAGGAAAAAATTATATAACTGTTTAGTTATCATACTCTTTATTCAGGAAACTGGAAAAATTTGCAGATTACATCCCGGATATTATACGAAATGCTGCATATTAACTAACAGATCATGCTTATCCTGTCATTCTATCAAATACGGATTTGTTATTGATTTTAATAACCATATCTGGAGATAATTTTTTTTAGCATTGGGTGTTATCCAGATAAAATATTTATCTAATGATAAACGTTCGCTGATCTTACCTCGCGCATTTCGAACTTTTAAAACGTATGTAAAAATGTTCCAAACAGTTTTATTCTGTTACTTATTATTGATATCTTTCGGTAAGTGACCATCTTATGTACTCTCTTTCCTACCAGTAAATTCTATAATATGTTTTCTCTTATCTAACGGCAACCATAGCTTCTATTGGATGACCTTAAAACATCTTTAGAATGTTCAAGATAGTTGAAATGTCATTATTTTGAAAACGTGACATTATTATTAAAAATGCATTTAGCAAAAAATAATCTTGTATGTTTATTTTGCAGATTATGGACGGCTCTCTTGCGTTCAGAGGGATTACGGATATGGAAGCATCGTTTGTGTCTGTAACGAAACTAATTGCGATCTGTTAGGGTCTGTGAAGATTCCTGAAGCAGGAATGGCTAAGCTGTACGAAAGCAACAAGAAAGGAGAGCGATTTAAAAGCTCGGATCTTAAATTCGTTAACTCTTCTAAAGGTTTTGTTACTTTTTTTTATAAAATAAACACTTAAAACTTGTGACGTATTTTCGTAATATGTTTGTAGACAGTTGGTTTCAAGTCGAAATAACGATCGACAGAACAAAGAAATATCAAGAAATTTTAGGATTTGGTGGAGCTTTCACCGATGCAGCTGCTATTAATATTCTCAGTCTACCCGATCAGCTGCAGGATCTAATAATACGTGGATATTACTCATCGGATGGTAAGGATTTATGTATTTAGAAAGTAAATGCGAATAAATAAATAAATTATGGTTTTAAAGGTTTGGATTATACTGTCGGAAGAGTTCCTATCGCCAGCTGCGATTTTTCAACTCACGTTTATTCTTATGACGATGTTCCCGGAGATGTTAACTTGACTCATTTCAATTTGACCAAAGAAGATTTTGAATTCAAGGTGAGCTTTATGCAGATTAAATTATTGCTAGATTAGTTTTAAAAATTAATTAAATTTTGTTGGATTCAGATTCCTTTAATACAACGCGCAAAGAAAATGCAAAATCGACCGATCAAGTTATTTGCCAGTCCTTGGAGTGCTCCCGGATGGATGAAAGATTCGGGAATAACGTTCGGTGCTGGTTTACTTAAAGAAAAATACTATCAAACATGGGCAGAATATTTTGTCAAGTAAGCATGCATATTATTATCTGATATGGAGAAGGGTCACTCTCCTGTACGGAAGAATTGTATGAATATGCCAGGTTCTGTTTTTATACTTATGTTTTAAAAAGAGTGGTTTGATTAATCCGATTTACCCTCTTTCTGTCTGTGACGGATTGCTTCACAAATGTTGTGAAACAAAACCAACTTCATCAAAAAACTTAAAATCACTTAATCAACTTTCGTTTTACATAGGTTTTTAATTAGATTTTACTAAAAGGCCGGCCATTTTAGAACTCACAGCAGGCTATTCAAATCTGCAATATGGTCGGCTGGAAGCTGAAGACATGCAACTCTCTATCCGAAGGATCGGAGATCGAATGTCAGTTCCCAATCTGATTTTTGTCGATCCTATCTTCAACTCTCTAGAAGCTTATGGAGATTTATAACTCTTCCACTTAATATGGCCATTTTCCCTTGGTTACTAACACATGGAAACTCTGCCTTTCCATCTGGAGGTTCCGGTATCGAATCTATCCATAACTCGGAAAATTTCGAAGCGTTTGGGACTTGCCACAGATCATCCACCTCCTCTACTCATAATCGTGATGAGAGTCACCGTCAAGATTACGAGCTATTCATACGTGATCCCGGAATGTATTCGCTACTTAATAATCGGCCAATGATTAGAGATGGCGCAAAACGAGAATGAATATACGTAATCAAATTTTATTTAGTGTCATAATTTTTGTAATGCCTTTAACAGTTTTTCTCCACATTAATAATTTTAGCTTTCCAATTCTATTTTGCAAATATATTTAAAAATTTTAGCTGATTATTATATAAACATTTTTAATCTATTTTCAAGAAAATGATATTTAGTATTGTTATAAAAAAAATTATTAGTTATGAAAAAAAAATTTTTTTTTGCATTTTTACACCCCTTTCCAATTAGGGAGATTACTAAGGGGCAGGGCCAGTTCCAATCACAGGCTGTACCCACACTCGTGGCGAGGGCCGGATGGTGAAGGACGGGGATAGCTGGGCCGGGTCCTCCTGCGTGGTAAAAGATATAATAATCAACTAAAATTGCCAACTCCTTACCACTTGGCCATCAAAATATTTATTATATATATAGTAAATAACATAATCGAGCTTATTTACCAGATTCTTGAAATCTTATGAAGATAACAACGTGAGTATTTGGGGATTAACAGTTGAAAACGAACCGTCAGCTGGATTCATTCCTTTCTATCCATTCCAATCCATGGGTTTCACTCCATTTTCCGAAAGCCGGTTTCTCAAAAACAATTTAATACCTACTCTCCGTGTTAATAACTTTGGACCAACCAAAGTGAAGTTAATGATTATGGACGATCAAAGATTCTATCTTCCAATCTGGCCTCAATGGGTAATTAAGTTTTTTTTAAGCAATGTTGTTAAAACTCTGTTTAAATATAACGCATTACAGGGACTGAGAGATAAAGAAGTACGCAATTCCGTATCGGGAATTGCATTCCATTGGTACTGGAATGCGTTTTCTCCCCTTTACAACCTAGATCAAACTCATTCTGCTTTTCCAGAAAAATTTTTATTATCTACTGAAGCATGTTCTGGTTCCGGAATTTTTGAAAAACCCAGTGTTCAGTTAGGAAGTTGGCATAGGGCTGAACAATATGCCTATGATATCATTCAGGTGAATCTTATTCATTTTCACAATACTTACATATCAGATGTTTTTATGAATTTTCCTTTGCTAACATTTTAGGACTTACTGCATTGGACTACAGGGTGGGTCGATTGGAATTTGGCTTTGGATGTCAGAGGTGGTCCTAATTGGGTAAAGAATTTTGTCGATTCACCTATTATTGTAAATTCGACTTCAAGAGAATTCTATCAGCAACCTGTATATTTTGCATTAGCTCATTTCAGGTATTTAAGTAACATTTATTGATTGCTATTTTAAATATTATAAGACTTCTATTATGTTAATTGAATTAAAGAAGGATAATGAAGTCAAATTTAAAGATTTAAGCTCAGTCATTATTTCATATACTTGTTCAATCATAATACTGCTTTTTGTAATGATTTTGATACAACAATATGCATTCTTATGATCTAACAAGTGAAATAATGATTTTTTGACCTCATTATCTTTGCTTCATTCTTCTTTAATTTGGCTGACAAAAATATTTACACACATTTATTACAATTATTGATCATTACAAAAGAACAATTGTTAAAAATCATTTTTATTACTAGTAAATATTAAAACAAAACACTTATAATCCAATCTATAACAGTAAATTCATACCTCCTGGATCTGTTCGAATTGATACAAAAGTGAAAGGATGGCTATTCCGTTGGTTTATTGAAGTGGCAGGATTTGAAAGACCAGATAAAGCTATAACATTGATCATCATTAATAGGTTTGTGCTATTTAAATTGATTAATGCAATTCTTCTCTTTAATTTTCTAATATATTTAAAAAATATTATTATTAATTCATCTTACAAAAACTTCTATAAATTATTTATGATTTCAGGTTTTTCTTTACTGTGAAATATACATTAAATGATAATATGTGGGGTTATCTGTCAAACAGTATACCTGGTCACACCATTCAGAGTTACATTTGGAAATCTAAGTGAACTTGTAACTATAAAAGCATTCATTAATTAATGTGATATTTCAAATCAAACTTTCTTAAATTAAAATTTTTAATCAGTGAAACTAAATTTCAATAAAAATTATCAGATAGACAAAATACCCAAATTTTCTACTCTGACTCCATATAATTATGATCAAAACTATAAAATCAATTGTTTTAGTTTTTACAGAAATTTATTTTGATTTGCTTCCTATATGAAATACAGGAATTCCTAATCTGAGTAATATAAAAAATTTCAAATTTTAAAATAATCTTTAAGTATACAATGCAGCACAGCAATTTTACATAGTAATAGTATCACAAATGATGATTATGATGATCATGTAATGAGAGTGAATGACACTATAATATTATAGTGTCATTCACTCTCATTACAACATTATCATAGACTCTATATTATAGTTATCCTTAAAATAGTAAAAAATGTCATAATTACTGTAATAATGATACAATTTTCATCATAATATATCTCATCTTGTAGATAAGCTATATAGATTATAATAATAATCTAATAATTTACAAAATGATTGATGACAAGGTGAAATGAGTTTTATGTAAGTCACAGAGTTCTTGCATTATAATTATTATGACAATAATTATTGCACAGAAATATAGTATGCAATTAAATAAGCTAATCAGATTTTTTTATACAGAAAAAAAATACAAAAAATAATTTTTAAAAAATTTTAATAGCTGATTCATCTTTAATTACTTTTAACAAAATAAACACAAATGAAATTTTTGAAATCTGGCTAACACATCAGACCACCGGAAATACAAATATAATATTCTGCATGAGTGAAAAGCAGAAATATTGGGGAAAATTTGGCACAGATTTATCAGTTCATTCTATTCATTGTTCATATTTCATTGTAATGAATTTTTAAATAGCTTTTTATTATTATTTTAAAATATTTAATTAAAAATTTATGACTAAAATTTTAAAGTTAATAATTAAAAATATAATATGTAGGCAGTTCTATCCTTTTAAAATTAAAAATATGTCAATAAATATTTCATTAGGAAAACTTTCTATAAAATTTTTGGATGTAACCCAGAGTCATGTCAAATTTTAAGTTTAGAAATCTAGCAATTAGGAGTGGGAATTTCTGTTCTCACTCCTAATTGCTGGATGTTGTACAGTTTCTACTCACTCATATTGCTGACCATTTATAAATATATATTCATCAGGCTGAGCTATTGGAAATGCATGTTGTCATCTGCAAAAATGATATTTTCACAATAGTCGGTTTAAAAATAATAAGATTATTTTAGATAAATACCAATTCCATTTAAATTGTAATTTATATGTAAAAATTCATATGGTATAATAGAAATTGCATGGAAATATATTATATAAAATGATGTAATTTATTCTAAACAGCATTTTTTCAGAAACTCCTATTTTATTTTAAAAATTTGTCTTATATTTGGATTAATATAGTTTTTTTAAATTCTAGATTACAATAAAATTCACATGACTTTTCCAGGCATACCATCAAAAATAAGCAAATGAGAGTAAATTATATCAGTAAAACATAATGATGAAAATAGTTAGCAGAATTTTTTTTTAGCATATTACATTGTAATTTTCCCTCATTTACTTATTTTTAATAGTATGTAGGGGTGAATTTTAATATGTATGTAGTTTTTTTTAGCATATTACATTTTCCCTCATTTACTTATTTTTAATAGTATGTAGGGGTGAATTTTAATATGTATGTAGGAACAGCAGTCTCAAAGTATGAAGCACACATCACTACAGGTACATAAATTTTCAGAGTATGTGTTTTTGTTCATTATAATTCATCTCTTTTTATAAGGTGTATATTACTTTTCTTTATTGATAAAGGGATGTGATTAAAAGCCATCCTAAATCAAATATAAGACATTAACTATTATACTGATACCACCAATTCTAAGTGATATATATTTTTAGACAAAGAAAAATCATAAAAGCAGATTAGCTTACAGTTGAGTATATATTATATATATAAATACTCAATTCTATATCAATCTGCTTATAGGGACTATGCAACAGGAAATATAAAACAATTATTTTACTATTGACAGATAACTATTGCTACAATACCAATACACAAAATTAAAATAAACACTGTACACTAAATATTTTGCATGTCAAAGATTTTTATGTAAAGTGAGTTTTATATGGATTGAGAAACTTCTCTATTCCACTATAATAATAATAATTTGATAAATATTTTATATATCAACTTTTTATGAAAATTCAGAAGTGTTTATATCATCAAAATATTAGTACATAGATGATTTATTTTATTTGAAATTTTTAAAAATTTAGTTTAAAGTTTCATTAAGCTGTTTCCCAAAATGATATCTCTAACAGCATTCATTATATAGTATACAGTAAGAAACATAAAAAAGAGATTAATTTATATAATATTTCATACTTTTTCTTAACACAATGTAAATCTTTGTAACTTAATTTCAAAAACTTTACTATATTTATAGAAATGCAAATTTAAACTGATTACAAATGATTATGATCATTCAACTTATGATTATTTTAATAGAATATTAGCTAGAAATACTTTTTCTGTTTTATTAAAAACATATGTGAACATTAGCCAAATATAAAGCAATCACTTATTAACATGGAAGATCCTGTTATTCATCATTTACTATTATTATTAAAGTTATCATCATTGTTGGTCATTTCTGATTTATAATGGTGTTATATTTTTATAATCCTATCATAAGAAGAAGAATATCTATATTTGATAAATAAATGATTATTATAAAAAATGAAATGATTTTGGAAATAGAATAATTAAAATCTTAAATCTTGAGAGTTTTTAATAGCAAAATTAAAACAAAGATAGATACACATATTCAAAACTTACAAAAACATTATATGGCAATAAATAACAGATATTTACATTATAAGGATAGATATTTTCTTCTCAAGGATGGTCTTGTATATTCCTGTTAACAAAACACATCATTAACATTTAAATATTAAAAACAAGTATACAAAAGCTTAACTTGTTTGCAATTGCTCTTTTAAAGTAATTTCCAATTAAATGATTATTTAACTCAATCTATGTTTTTTATTATAAATTTATAATCAATATTTTTTCAATGAGTTTGAGTGATTTATGTAATAAATCATATTATCAAATTTTCATTTTATATATTTTTTGGTAATGATCTAATGGAAACTGTTTTTAATTATTAAAATATAATAATATAAAAAAACGAACTAATATAAATGAAAATTATTGTTAATGCAAATAGAAATATAATTAAATTAAAATTCATTATATAAAGCTCTTTTATAAAGTTGATATCTATAATTATATTAATTAACCTGTTATTGAATTTCATTAATAAACACAATTTTTGTATAACAACAAAATAGTCATCTAAAATTAGAGATGATGAATAAATAGAATTCACTCACTCAATATGCCTGAACTGCCTGAAACATCACAAATACTATATGTTTGGCATATATATTTATTATAGATTTAAAAAAAAATCTAAACTTACCCTCCTAACTGGCCACCACAATTACTAAAATATTTATTATAATCAATTCTCAGCAATAACTGAGCAAGATGAGGACTAGAGTGATGACTGTAGAAGTTAGATAATACCCTAAACAGCAGATGAGTTTGTCTACGAAAATTCTGAAAAAAATTATCTTGTAAAATATAAGTTTTTTAAATATTTGATATAGATTTTATTTACCAAAGCAATACTATTTAGCTGTGCCAATTCTTTCTGTCCAAATGGAGATGATGATTGCAGTACTAATGTGCACAGTGTTAAACATTGATTCAGTATTTCTTTGAGACAAAGATAAACCTTTGAATTTTCAAATAATAATAGTTATTTATAAAATATGCAAACTTAAAAAGTATATGATGCTTTCACTTACTGGCTCAAGCATTAAAAAGCTTTGGGAAGTAATTGATGTTAAAAAATTTTCATGAGCATGTTGAATTTCCTCAAAATCTTTTACTGATTTAACTTTTTCAACAAACAATGAAAACTGACTTTCTAAAACATCAACCTAAAAAACACATAAACATTCTCAATTTATATTTGAAAATTTAAAACAAATATATATATTTTAATGCTAAATAAGACACAAACAAGAATGAGGATTTTGTGATAAAGAGTCATTCTGCAATTTCCAAAATTATTATAATGAAAGTCATTAAATATTTATGCAGCTCTTCTGATTTATCAAAAGTTCTCAAGCTTCTGATAAAATAAGCAATAATAATTAATTCAATGCACTATTGAAATTTCTATGATATGGCTATATATACGGATGTGCTGGTTCTAAAATTAATGTGTATGATTGAGATCTAGGTGTAGCATGAGATACATAGAAAGTGTTGATGCAATGGAGATGAGATATTTAAAGTATAAAGTAACTGGAATGATGGAGTATAAAAACAGTAGTGTGACAAAGTTTAGTTGATGCAATGTATAAGTCAATTTTAAGCATAGTCAAAATTTTGAGCAAATGGAACAAACAAGTGAAGAATTGATGAGAGAATTATATGCTGGACATATAAATATTAAGCATGGGAAAATGTAACTGAGGAGAAAGTAGATAGAACAAATGGCACACCTAAAGATGTACAGGTTTGAAAATCTGAATGAAAGAATGACTATAAGAATCAGATAGTATGTACAGTGATAAGAATTTATGGTATCATTTGATCAGTGGTTTGTGTTTTTTTTGTTAGTTAGCTATCATAATTGAATTTACTTATATAATTTAAATTTTAATTTAAACTAAATAAAAATTTTTTTTATACATCACTAATATACCTTAAAAATATTCTTTTGTATTGACCAATAATATTTAAAATTAGTAATTTTTATTAAATTGCAATAATAATCTATACTCATATCCTAACATTTTTTAAATATAATGAGCAAAAAATTTAACATTATTATAACTCAAGTTTCTGATTTTTTTTAAAAGTGATAATGTTATTATCTAAGATAGAGTAGAGTGTCGATTATCCAAACATTGATTAACCGGAATGTCACTTATCCAAATGTAATTTTTAATTGTGATACGCAACAGGTCTCCACCAACCATCCACCCTATAATGTATAGAGTGGTAGAAGAATCTAAGCTTCTGTTATGTGCATTGACTATTATTTTTATAATTTAGTTTGTATCGAGTATTGGTGGAGACCCTTGCATATCACAACTGAAAATTACATAGCCCTTATATCCTGTTTACACTACACAATATAAACCAGTTCAAATCATCAAACTTGTTTAATCTCATAAATGTGAATGGAACAAAGATAGCCAAACTCATTTGAAAACATCACACACTAGTGCATACTGATTTAGGCTGAATGAGTATATTAAAACATATGTATTTGAAATTTGTTTTGTATTTTTTACATTGTGTTTTTTTATTTTTCTGTCAGATCGATTATCTGAATATCCTTGGATCCCAATTAGTTCAGATAATCAACGCTGTACTGTATGTAATATATTATTCAAAAATGGTCATTTATTATAAATTGGCTTTAATATATTCTTTTGTTTTGCTCTATATAATAATTTATATTATCCTAAAATATAATTAAAATTTTGAGTACCTGAAGATAATATTGCAAATTGTCAACTAAAAAAGACATATGTGTGCGTAACTGCCAAATTGGAACAGAAATAGATTCTCTACCAAGTCCTTTCTTATCCATTTGGAAGGCCCAACATTGATGTAATTCCATTTGCACATGTCTTACTGACAAAAGAAACCTAAAGATAACATTGTATCTGAAAACATAAAAGTATTTTTTAAATATTGTAGCATTTCATTTAATATATCAAATTGCAATAATAAAATATTTTTGAATCTATAAATGCAATAATAAAAATGGATTTTGAAATGTTCTTATAAATTATAAATTATCAAATATAAATATTTAATAAGTTATAAAAATACAAGTTAATGATCATAGTTGTTCTTTTGGATATTTTATTTAAAAATAAATTGAATATCAATCCTTTTTGAAATATTCTAAGATTCAAGATTTTTTGATTAGAAATTTAAATATATTTAGTTTTGAATAAATTTTAGCACTTTTAAGCTGCTGTTCTCTCTAATGTATCAGCATAAATTTTATTGGACTTGAATTATTATTCAACATAAAACTAATATCTCAGAAAATAAAACTATAAGGTGTGTGAAAAAGTTCTCGCTGTTTTTTCGAAAAAAGAGAACAATGAAACCAATCACGGCACATTGTTTTACTAGGAGCATACGTATCATAAGCATCCATAAGCATATCATGTGCTTGAGCTGCAGTTTTCTTTAAATGAAAGCAAAAAAGTAATGCTTCCCGCAAATGGCGCTTATTCGGTTCAAAATTCGACATTTTTGTGCGCGAACAGCAAATGACAGTGTAAAAAAATCAAATTTTTTGACGCAGTCTTATTGATAGATTGTTAGGCTTTGAGAATGACACTTCTGTCGTGACAGATTGCGTCACCATTTACGTGCAGAGCTATCTATCAGAAAACAGCAAGAACTTTTTCGCACACCTGATACTTATTTTTCTACAGGGTGTCCAGCAAAGGACTCCCTGATTTCAAAATTAAAAATCACGAAAACAAAGATCAGTAGAAGAATGTAACAAACAGTATGTTTATTGTGAAAGATGTAAAAATTTCATACAAAAGTTTCAAAATAATAATTACAAAAACTGCTAACAGATGGCGCTGTACGCTGTACCGCCTGCATAAATAAACTCGTCCTCTGTAAGCAGTCTTTGCAATCACATCACAATCTTTTCGAAATGTCCACCGCTCGCAGTACAGAGATGGCACAAATGAACAGTGAAATTTGCCATCACATCCTGTAGTTTCTCACCACAAATGGATTCAATGCCACACAGATCGATGGTTCAAGCTTGTCCAGTGTAGTGAGATGGTTCCGGTAGACAGAGTCTTTCAATGTGCCCCACAAAAAGTAGTCACAAGGAGTCAATCAGGTGAATATGGAGGCCAATCCATGCCTGTGGCAGTACAGCACCATCTGTTAGCAGCTTTTGTAACTATTATTTCGAAATTTCTGTATGAAATTCTTACAGCTTTCACAATAAACATACCGTTTGTTGCATTCTTCTACCGATCTTTGTTTTGATGATTTTTAATTTTGAAATCAGGGAGTCCTTTGCTGGATACCCTGTATGATTACATATAATTTATGTTAGTATACAGGATGTACAAGAAAAAAACTCATTTGTTAGATAATATGAATTTAATTGATAGTATATTTGCATAATAAGTTAATTACATGAATATTTATACCTAAGAATTAGATTAAATATTCTCATAAAATTATCCATGATTAAATTGGGTGCCTATTAAAAAGATATTCAAAATAAATAATTTTGAAATTATCACAGATGATATCTGGAATTCACAAAACTTTTACACATACATTTGATACAATAGTGAAAACCTTAAGAGAGATGGAGCTTACAGATTCAACATTTTATATCCTAAATATAATATAATTTGATTATTAAAATTGATGATAATTATGACAAAAGAAATGGTTAAAAAAAAATTTAATTTTACACATATGTTAATCGTTCATATCTCAAGAAAGAAAGAAAATTTTTATTTTAAAGAAATATAATTTCAAAATATTTTAAATATACTGCTATTAATTAAACTATACAGATATTATATTTATTAACTAAAACAATTTTTAATTACAAAATCTAGAAAATTATTGAAAATATTATATTTTAATGTTTTAAATTTATAATTACATTATATTCAGAAGTTTTACTATTCAGTCTTTTTTCTGGATTATACTAACAAACAATATATATAACATACAAAAAATAAATGAGTTTCAAGTTAAGGTATAGCTAAACATTAGTATATTATATAAATCTTAGACTTTTAAAGATTACAAAAAATTTTTCATATGATCTATTTAGAAAAAATTTCTTATAATAAATTTGAATATATTGAAATAATGATATATTTAATTTTAACTAAACATGTGAATTATCTACATTTGGATAAATAAATTTCATAAAGATGTGGTTAATAATAAAGGCAGGTTAAAATAGATTGATCTTGAATTATAATGGTCATAAGTATTTTTGACCAGAATGGAATTAATTAAACCCTATGATTAATCAATGTAATTCAGATGCAAAGAAATCTAAGCACAATAATCTGATACCAGCACTATCCATGAAATTTTGTAAGCTAGGACTATAAATTCTAATGTTTTAAATTAATATTGAAAATGATTTTAATTGTGCTTTTAAATTTTTGATTATGAAATATTTTGTACATTTTTAAATAAAATGACTTAAGCCACATTCAAAATTTAACATGTAAAGAAAGAGAATTATAAAGAGAAAAGTTGAAAAGGGAGAAAGGAATAACAAGAGAATATGTTTGTTATTTTTTAAATATTATCATGCCTGATAAAAACTTCTGAGATTTTTTTCACAAAAAGTCATCATTTTTTAATTAAAATTCAAGTCCAAATCCTATATTAATCAGCCATATTTAATCCCTTGATTTTTAATGATTCGAATCAATTTTGAACTAATTTTAGCACCATCTCGTAATTAGAATAATAATTAATTTATTTAAATCTTGAATCAATTTTGAACTAATTTTAGCGCCATCTCGTAATTAGAATAATAATTAATTTATTTAAATCAATGAGTGGCGCCATCTATTAATTAATAATTAAACTAGAATTTTAACTAATTATATCTGAAGAAAAAATCCGATGTAAGTAATCAAAAAATCATTCTAAATTAATATCATCTATTAATTAATAATTAAACTAGAATTTTAACTAATTAATCTGAAAAGAAAATCTGCCTCGGCCCGGGATCGAACCGGGGACCTTTGGGCTAACATCTGCCTCGGCCCAGGATTGAACTGGGGGTGTTTGGGCTAACGTCCCAATATCATACTGCTGTCTCGGTCCGGGATTGAACCGAGGACCTTTGGGCTAACGTCCCAACTTCATAACCGCTAGACCACCGAGGCCAACGAGCAGATTAATTCTCCAAACAGTTATATTAATTTAGACGTAATTTTTGATTCGCGATATCGGACCTTACCGATAGATCTACTATCGGTAAGGTCTAGCGGTTATGACGTTGGGACGTTAGCCCAAAGATCTCCGGTTCGATCCCGGGCCGAGGCAGATTTTTTCTTCAGATAATTTAGTTAAAATTCTAGTTTCAATTATTAAGGCCGAGGCAGATTTTTTTCTTCAGATAAATTAGTTAAAAATTCTGGTTCAATTATTAATTTTTCGGATAAATTAGTTAAAAATCCTAGTTCAATTATTAATTAATAGATATGCCACTCATTGATTTAATAAAATATTAATTATTCTAATTATGAGATGAGATAAATTAATTAAAAATTCTAGTTCAATTATTAATTATTAGATGGCGCCACTCATTGATTTAAAAATATTAATTATTATTCTAATTACGAGATGGCGCTAAAAAAAAAATTAGTTCAAATTAATTTGAATCATTAAAAATCCGTTAAAAATCAAAGGGATTAAATATGGCTGATTGATATAGGATTTGGATTAAAAGTTCCCTTGAGGTTTGGTTAGTATGTAAAAGTTTAAAATTCAAGTATTTCTATTTTCTAAAATTATTGCAATTAAATAGATGGAATGGATATAATAGAATAAAAAAAAATATGCAGTACACACATGATAATCTACATACACATTTTTCAAAAATCATCCTCGAAAATGTTATATATCAATAATAATAATAATGTAATACATATTGAAATTAATGATTAAGTCTCTAATAACTTTATCTAATTATCTGAATAATTATTGGCATATTCAAAATATTTTATTATTTTTCTAAAACTAATTTTAGATCAAAATATGCAAATAAAAAAAGTAAATGAAGATCTAATTTTAAAACATTACAAATTATTATTTAAAAAATTGAATTTATATTTAAAAAAATTAAAATGTTTAGCATACCTGTCTAAAATTGCAGGTGTAAGAAGAATGTGCAGAGGCCATGGCACTTCATATATTAAACCAATACATGACCAACCATTTTCTTGTTTGGCTTTAAATGGGTCTTTTGATCCCTCAGTTTGGCCTGCTATAAAATTAAATAATTTATTTTTTAAACTTAAAATGATAAAAGCACAATTAGCAGCAGAGAAAAATATCTTCTTCAAGGTAAGAATTTAATCAAAGCAAGAATTTATACATAAACAAACAAACGCTTTCAGCTACTTAGAGCCATCTTCAGGTTCTAAGTAGCTGAAAGCGTTTGTTCGTTTATGTATAAATTCTTGCTTTGATTAAATTTTTACCTTGAAGAAGAGAACTACTATTGGAATTTCTGCAGTTGTACATATGTTAGAACCTCTTTCTGCCCCAAACTTTTTGCTTATCTGAAATTATAAAAGGAATTAGTGAGTGATTATGGAAAATTACAAGACTTCCCACATACTTGTTGGAAAAGAAGCTTATTACATTGTGCTAAACTATGATGAAAAGTTGCCCTTACATTTTGAATTCCTCTGAGATATTGATAGATAAAAAGGGCTGTTTTCAGAAGAGACACTAACACTGTTTTATTATAAATCACTGTTTTTTATGGTCAAAACTAGTGAAATTTTTTTAATGGAAGAAAAAAGTCAAGATAATAAGGAACCTGATTAGTATTTTATAAACTAGCACTTAATTGAGCAGCAATAGTTTTTTACTAAAAACAAAAACTATTGCTGCTCAATTAAGTGCTAGTTTATAAAGTACTAATCAGTAAAGATAGACAAGCAGAAGGAAAGGTTTCAAAGTAAAATAAGGAATCTCTTTCCATTTTGGAAGAATATCAAAGTTAAAGAATGTATAAAAAGATTGCCTTATATCATATGGTAGACTTATATTTATTTACATGTTTTGTGTTATGTAATAATATTATGTATATAATGAAATGTACCAGTTTGAAAACATATATTCATACTATCAGTTGCATGATGAATAAAAGAAGAAAGAAAGAAAAGAAAAAGAGTTAATAAACTTAATCTAATCTTATTATCAAATGAGCCCTAAGGATGAAGAGAGAGAGAATTAAAAAAAGAAAACTTTCTGGTATTGTTAGTGGCAAAAGGAAATTAGAATACAGGTATCCCTCCTATTACACTACTTCCTACAACATAGTTTCGCTCTAACATGATTTGAAAATTGCGGAAACCCTCATATAACATGGTTCTTACTTAATACATTTAGAAAATTAATTTACTCTCCTACAAAACAAAACATTTTCATTAATTTTTGATTTTTTGTAAATTCATACTAGGGGAACACAATACACACACAAATGCAATAAATGGGAAATACTTTGCTAAAATTAATCATAAATGCAATTTTGCTAATTTACCATGAGATGGACAATATGCAGTCTATTTTTAATTATAATTTGAAATTGAGTTAATTGATGACCATTGAGTATTTTGTGTTCCAAATGTTCAGTTTTTGGATAAAAAATAAGTTTTTATTCTTCAATAGAGGAATGTGAAATAGAAGAAAAAATTTTTTTATTCATAAATTTTTTTTGGGTGTATGTTAAGGAACAATTGTTTTCTAGCAGGTTGCAGTGGGTTATATTACAGATTTTGTAAAGTAAGCGGAAGATACACAAACTTTAAATGCATAAAACAGTTCAGAAAGTAAAGTTGATATTGTTAAAGAAAAAATGTTTTTGTTTTAACTAAACAGTGGTAAAGAAGATATAATTATTAAATGAATGTTACATAGGCTGTATACTTTTTCTGTCCCTTTTAATTTTAGGTTTATTGTTTTTTAGGGCCTTACATATATATATGTTTTCTTTCTTTATGTTTCTTTTTATTAATATTCTTAATAAAAATTAAGTTTCTTGTGTAGAATTAAAAGAAAGTTATTTGTTTTAGAATGTATTTCTTCTTTTTGTATTGGCTCCGGGTCTCATATAACACAGCTTCACACAACATGGTGTTTTTCAGGAACGTGTCTACCATGTTATAGGAGGGAGACCTGTACTGCAGTGATGATACCATTGACAACTGAACAATATTAATTTGAAGCCTAAATATAGGATTATTTTATTCTATTTAACTGAAATATAAATTTAAATTTACCTGCTCAACACTTCCAATTAAAAGCTAAACTGTTAATGATGATTTAATTTTCCAAAAATAATTAAGTTTATAAAATTTTATAAAAAAGTGAAACATTTGAGTTTCTCTGTATTTTTTTTATAAAATTATATTGATGAATTTTCCTTATATTATAAAGGAGTTGAGTAATAAATTCAACTCACTACTATTTATGGATGTTATTAAAGGTAAGATTCAAATAACCCTAACCAGCCAAATTCACCCTAGTTATTTATTTTTGAATTAACTGCCAAATTAATAATTATATAAATAATGTTATGGTGCCACCATCTATTGGATTAATAATTAATTATTTAAATTTAGGCTAAGGTGGTACCATCTGTTATTTAATAATAAAACTAATTTTTACAAATTTTCCGAAATTAAAAACTTAAAATTAATTAATTATTAATTTGACAGTTAATTCAAAAATAAATCACTAGGAGAAATTAGGCTGGTTAGGTTATTTGGATTGTGTAATCCCTAAGTAAAATGTTGAATTATGATTAGGTAAGATTCAAACTCTACTTGAAAATTTAGTATTTTCCACATCTTTAATTATAACATATCAGGTATAGTAAATACAGATCATTTCTTTATTATAATTTATACCAATTTGAATAAATAATAAAAATAAGTGATTAATATACAGTATAGAAATTTTGTTAGAAAATAGTCTGTATACGTAAGAAATAACACCAAGCACTTGAAGCAGGACAAACACACTAGTTTATTATTAGATATAGCACAGTGTGTCGACGATGTATATGTAATAGGATGCGAAGAAAAGACAGCTCCATTGTGTTAGTCTGTATTGTCTTGTAGAAAGGTTTAACCTGAAAAATTACCGGTACAATAAAATGTTATAATTTTTATATAAGGATTTTTTTAAGAAAGCATATAACAAGTATTAGTGTACGTAGTGTTGCCGTACTTTCGAAAATTCCCTAAAATATATATCAAAAATTGAAAACTGCTTTTCTACTACTGTCCCAATTAAGCTTTTAAATTAGGTATTAGTTTATTAATTTGGTTTCCGTTCTTTGAGATTTGGCCCAATTGAGCGGATTCCACTGTATATTTTCGATTTGAAAAAGATTTACTTGGAACAATAGCCCCAATTACGCGGCTATCCCAATTAACTGGTGTCCCAATTAAGTGGAATCCACTGTATATGCAATAAAATTGTTTCCCAAAAGTCATCTTCAGCTGAAGAAAAAGCTTTATTATTAAAAAAATTATCATATAGAGTTGAAATGAGCAAATTTTTTTGAAATGTAGATTAATTCAAAAGTGAAAAATATCATTTATGCTACATTATAAACTATTTGTCTACATTTTTAAATCGATTGCATTATATGATTGAAATAACAAAAAAGATAGAACTCCTATGTCAAAAATACAATAATTCTATGAATTCTGTGCTGGTATTCAAGTGGATATATTTCTCATTGCTATTTTGTTGTTTCTTTGGAACTTAAAATGAATTAACAAAATTTAATGCTGCAACAATAATTTTTATCAGATACTAAAATTTTGTCTTAATTATATTTTAGTATTAAAAATATTCATTAAGTTAACAATAATGCAATGATAAATTGTTTAACAATATATCTGGGAATATGAAACTAGTTCTTGTTTTTAATGTTTTGTTTTTTTCTTTTTTTCTCCAAAAAATTAGATCATAGACCATGTTTTGGTTATCCCTAATATATTATAGGATTTCAACTCTGTGTACTCATTTTCACTGTTCATCCATTCTTTATTAAAAAGTTTTCATCTTTTCAAAAAAATATTAGGAAATATATTATACACCATTATATCTAATTATTGATATCAATTTAAAATGCTCCAGTATATATAAAAGCTCAATGTTCGATTCAAATGAAGATTAAAGTTAAATAACTGTCAATCTAGATTGCAATCAAATTACTAAATTTTTTGATTTAGAAATAATATGCAGGATTATTATACAATATAATAATCTTTTGATATTAAATAAAAATTAAATATAAAGTAACATAATTATTTTATCTGCATAATCATAAAAACAATTGCATTATATCAAGTTAAGGTAAAAAAAATCTTAGTAATAAATAAAACAATCAGTTTAATAAATCTATAAAAAAATGTGATGACTTTGAAAATAGAGAAAAATTATTAATTAAAAATAAAAGGAACATAGAATTTAGATAACATCATTTCTACAAATTTTACTAGAACAAGAATGAAACAGATTTATTTATACTACATTCTTAATAGTTTATGTTTTACTTATTCAAATAACTGATTCTGATTAGTTTGAAGTATAAAATGCTGCTAACAAATATAAGAAAACAGTCATTTTTCAAGCTAAAAATAGAAGTCAATAAAAACTTTTACAAATGACCAAAAAGATTTAAAAAATAATTTTGGATCTTTGCCCACCATAATTGCAAAGTAACAATAAAAAATCAACATAGAATCATAGGAACATAAAGGAAATTCAGTCAATAGAAACAAAGAGAAGAAAACATCTTTCTTGATTCCAAATATGGTAGATTTTTTATAGTGATTTTCTCATATATAGTAAAAATTTTAATCTATTGGTGTGTATAATAAATCTGTAATTAAAATCTGCAAGAATTATTTTCAATATTGAAGATCTTTAATTACCAGTAATATTTTGTCAAGTAAAAATTTTTCTCTTCATTTCTGGTATTATATTTCTTTATTCTGCATTGAAAGTAAACTACTATATATACAAATTGATTGTTTATTTTAAGAATTTATTATTATTTTTTAAATTTTATTTGATTCTTTTTCTTACCATATTTTTATATTAATTGTTACTATCATTGTGAAATATACTACTATGTGAGAGAAATAATTAAGCTTTACTGTGTTTATTTTATTAATTAATTTTAAATAATTTATTTGAAAAAATCTTAAATATTATCATAATTTTAATAATATAACTATTTCAGGTCCAGTGAATGATGATGTATTTTAGAAAACAGCTTTCTTAAGAATTGTTATATATATTTTTAAAGAATCATGAAAGATTTTATTTAATTTTAATAAGTTATGAAAAAACTGAACTGATTTTTTACATTTTTGAGCAGAAATAGGTGCATCAAATGTTTATTCAAATTATTTAGTTCATAGAAAATAATTATGTATATAATTGATTTAAAATGATGGATGTAGATGGTTACATAATGCCACGTAAATGCACAGATCATCTTCATTCAAAGCAATTTTTCTATCATCAAAGGCAAAATGTGAAATGTTGTTATTGTAGATATCCAATAATTGTTCGACATAGCCGACAGTTAGAACATACAACTGTAGAAGAATTGTGTGACAAAATACTCTCCTGTAACATTAGACTTAATAAACGGCATTTGCAAACAAGAAGTGCTAAAAGTGTTTCAGATCTTTGTGCCAATATTGTTTCAAGAGGACAATATGTTGTTCAAGCTGCAAATAAAGAATGTTTATGTACTACAGCATATACATCCAAAACTATTGGAATAGATTCTTCCTTATCATCAGTTGAATTAAGAAGTATCATCTTTCCAAGGAAGTGTTTTAGCCTCCCTCATTGTTATAAACCTCGTCTAAATTTTAATTGTAGTTGTACACAGGACGAGAAATGCTCACCAAAATGGGATATTAGAGAAATAAACAAAACTGTAACATCAGAATCAGAAGTAAATCATGTTAACTGTCAGAAAAGGATTAGTCCTTCAGAATTCAAAATGAAATTAGATGTAAGTATAATCTATACTTTAATATTTTACAATTTAAAATATTTAATTTTATCATATTAACTCATTTGATGCCAATTTGGGCTGTCTAATCCTCAGATTCTGTGACAGCCCAAATTTTCTGTCATTATTAAATTAAAAATTAAGGAATTAAAATTGTAATTTATATTATTTCCAATAGATGGTGGTAAGTGTTAGCAGTATGGCTTAACCTTTAACGCTCCACGCCTGGTCTCCCGAGACATGCCTCCGTCATCTTGCACTCCTATAACTGGGGAGCTGAGACAAAATTTAAAACCCAATAACTTCATTATTTTTGCGTAAATCGAGAAAAAATGGTTAAAATCTCAAATACTATCATATTTTTTATATTTCTGTCGTATTACTGAAAAATTTGATTTTACATTGATATTTTAATAAATTTTTAATTAACCCTTTAATTATGACGAACTGTTTTACAGAGCTCTATTTTGTCAAAAGTTCACATAATCAGGAGTTGTTAACCAAAGCATGCGTCGTTAACTGAGACATTTTTATCTTTCAAAAACTCTTCGTTAACCAAAGCCGTCGTTATCTAAGGCCATCGTTAACCAAGCTACCACTGTATTGTGAAAACTCATTGTTTATTTTTCTATGAAAAATAAAACTTGGAATACAATGAAATTAGTAAAATTATTATATAAATAATTTTGAAATTATTTATATAATAATTTTACTATGATATAACTTACTATGATTTTACTATGATATGTTCTAAGTCTACCCTAAAAATTTCATAGCAATATATTAATTATTTTGGCCTCTTTTGGCCTTGTGATATCTTCAAGTCAATAAACCAAGCTGATAAGTTACATGGTTTTTCTATGCCATTTCTAATAACTTTATACTTCAAAATGAAAATTATCTGCAACTAATCATAAAATATTTAAAGCAGACATATAAAATTTAAAATAAGTCAAACATCAATAATCTTTACAAAAATCATTAATTTTATTGCAATTTTAAATAATTGTTTTGTTCTAGACACTGTCATGTTGTGATATAGACTGATTTCTGATGACTTTTTATGTAAACAAAGCCAAAAAATCTCCAGTTTCTAACCTCTGCAGTGGTTCAACAGAATAGCAATGATGTAATATAACATTTGTGGCATATAGGGATGTGTAGCCAAGGATGTGAATGGAATCCACAGCATCAGTCACCCCCAAAATACTACCTTCACAACTGACTTGAGGCAATATAGTTCTCTTTGAAAATTACATAGTCAAAATAGGACCTAAATTTTTTCAAAGGGGGTGAATAATGTAAGATTTTGGACTGATTTTTATATAAATATATATAGGATATCCAACATTTTGACACCATACTATGACACTTGCAGGTGTCATACAAAACAAACAAATAATAAAAGCAGATTTTATTCACTGAATTTGCAATACTGACTGTCTAGAGATGATCATTAAGAAGCAAAAACCAATGAACTGGTGATACTTCTATCTTTCATTAATTAAATAACTTTTCTTTAATTAAAATTTATTATCATTTACTTAAATATCTTTTGTATATGCTTGAAATTTTGATAATTTTTATAATAAAATTGTCAGATTTAAAATGATTATAATTGTAAAAATGATGACTGACTGAACAATCGAAATTAATCATGTGATACAATGACAAGCACTTTATAGTATTCGAGTTGGTCAGAAAGATTTTTTAAATCACCATTTTTAAACTAATAGCATGATAATTTCAGTTTCTTATTAAAAACTACTTTAATTAAAATATTTGTAAGAATTTATGCTGTAAAGCTAATAAAACTAATTGGAAAGACTATTATTTTTGAACTACTTTTTTAATCAGGAAAGAGAATGGAATGTTTACTTGTCAAATAAACTCATAAACTATACCCAAGAGAGAAACAAGCCAACAGATCCAATGACTTGAGGTCATAGATCCTGATCAAAGTAAATCAGTATAATTTTATTCTGACAGTTTTCTCTGCCAATCTGAAATGAGACAGTATTTCCCTTGACAAATGAAGAGTCTAGTTTTGATTTGAATCTTCTCTTCAATTTGGCATGAGTGGAAAATTAAAAAAAAATAGGAGGGGAAAAAAAGAAGAAATTTTTAATAGCTAGTACAGAGCATTGCACTGGGTCAGCTGGCTTAACTCTTTCAGCTCTCTTGTAGCTCTTTTTTCTTCTGTTTACATGTTCGGTTGGATTAATAGTGTCATCTTGTTTTTATCAGTATTTTTGTCATCTATCATATTTTATTCAGCAAAAGAACTAAAAATATATAAAACAAAAGATTCTCTCTCTCATAGGCATGTTTATGGATCTTGTATTAACTTACCATCTAACCCCTGTTTAACTTAAAATTAGCTTTATTCATTATTTTTGCTGGCTTTTATTTCATGTTACTTATCTTCAATTTATGTTATATTTGTATTTTAGTGTATTTGTATTATCATCATTATTATTATTTAATAAATATTATATTTTATGCTTTAGTAAATAGTTTAAGATGTCAATTATTTCCATGTTTCTTGCTTTACTTTCTGGACCTCCGATATGCTATTTACCTAAGCTCATTTTTAGTTTTTCAGCCAGCATCCTAACATGTGCTTGTCTAAATATCATTCACCATACTAGAGCAATACAATCTAAAACGTTCCTGATGTCAGGACCTGACATTCGTATTTTAGATGGGCATACTTATGATCTTTTGATCTCCATAGACTCCAAAATAACATATACACCAATCATTTTCTCACTTAGATCATGCACTTTTTGTTTAGGTTATGAAATTATGTTAAAAAAGTGAATTATGCAAGAAATATAGTATTTAGATATAGAATGTATATATTTAATTATTATTAATTGTTACAAAGTTGAAGAATTCATCATCAAATTTTGTGAATTTTTCATTCAAATATGTTAATATACAGCTCTCCAACTAATGTAAGATTTAAGAACTTTAATGAAAAGCACTTTTGATATATATACAGTGGATTCCGCTTAATTGGGACATGTCGGGCCAAGCCATTTTGTCTCAATTAAACGAAGTAATAATAAATTCTAAAATAAAATATGTAATTCGCCCCAATTAAATGAAGTAGTAATAAATTCTAAAATAAAATATGTAATTCGTATGGGACTAAGCCATTTTGGTCCAGCTGTCATCATTAAACCAAGTAATAATAAATTCTAAAATAAAATATGTAATTCGTAGGGATAAAAAAAATAATAATTAGGTACCTATTGTAATGCTTTAATAAAATAATGTATACAAATAATAGGTAAAAAATAATAATTAGGTACCTATTTTAATGATTTATAAAATATACCTACTAATAATTAGGTACCTATTTTAATGATTTATTAAAATAGGTATCCTAATGTAATTAGGTACCTATTTTAATGCTTTATTAAAATAGGTACCTAATTATTAGTTAGCAATCTCCTCTGACCTATTTTAATGTATACAAATAATAGGTAAAAAATAATAATTAGGTACCTATTTTAATGATTTATAAAATATACCTACTAATAATTAGGTACCTATTTTAATGATTTATTAAAATAGGTATCCTAATGTAATTAGGTACCTATTTTAATGCTTTATTAAAATAGGTACCTAATTATTAGTTTCCAATCTCCGTCTTCAATACTGGGCGCTAATATTAGTTTTTACCGATCTCCGTCTTCAATACTGGGCCGCTGATATTCACGCACTTCACCCGCTAACTATAGAAATTCATCGATCTAATGCTTCTTCGACTTCTGGATCCTTTCTTTTCGATATTCCTGGAATTTCTTTCTGTAATGTCCACTCCTTACACAGTTGATTTTCTTTTTGTAGGAGACTCATCTATAGTAGATTTTAGTTTATTTCAGCGCGTCTACGATAGTTTGTATTAAATGGCTGGCTTTTAATTTTATTCAGCATAATCAACAGTCATGCTGCTCTAAGCAAGTGAACTAGAAGAAAGCAACCTCAGTTATCTGAAGAAGAAATTGATCGATTACTTCTATCTGATTCAGACGATGAAAATCAAATGACTGATTCAGATGCTGATATTGATTACGATTATGTCGAAGAATCTGAAGAGACAGATGAAGAGGACGATGGAAATAACTGGAAGAGGTATAGAAGACAGGATGGTGATTTATGACGTTTTCCATTTACTGTAGAGAATTCTGGTTTCCAGATTCCAATTCTGAATTGACCACACAATGAATTAGGTTATTTTCAGTTATTTTTTTAGGGACGAACTTCTAAACAAAATTGTCACAGCTACCAACATTTATGCTGAACAGAAAATAGGAAAATTTAGGCCATTGCCAAAGTACTCAGTTTTTTGAAAGTGGAGACAAACTAATTTGAAAGAAATGAAGGCATTACTTGGAGTCCTGATGAATATGGCACTGAATCCGAAGAGCGAACTATATGAATATTTTTCAGAAGAATGGATAGATAAGTATCCATTCTTCAAATCTATTTTTAGTAGAATGCGTTTTACGCAATTATTTTGGTTATTACACATGCCAATGTCAACCCAACAGTGGAGGGGAAGAAAGATAAGAAGTGTATCAAATTACATCGATCGAAAGTGCAGAGAAGTGTACATTCCATTGCAAAAAATAGCTATTGACGAAAGCAATGTTGGATTCAAAGGCCGTGTCAAATGGAAATGTTACAATCCTAAAATGCCGACAAAGTCGGGGCTGTGCGTAGCCTGATTTGCTGCATAAACAATATATGTTTCTTGTTTTCTCCTGTATTATGGGAAAGAAACAACAGATAGCCTCATATGACTAGAACTCCCGTTTACCTGTCGAATAGTGTTACAACTGATAACAATTTTATTAGAAAAATGCAATAATGGAAGTGGTTTCCACATATATACAGATAGATTTTATACCTCACCGAAGTTAGAAGAAGAACTTAGTAAAATGAAAATTCATCTAACTGGAACTGTGCAAACAAACAGGACAAACTTTCCACAACAACTGTGAAAGCATCAAAATTATCATTACATAGTTATATCAGTTATCAAAAAAATAAAGAAATTATGGCCCTCAGCTATCGAGACAAAAGAATCATAACGATGCTGTCAACGTATCATAACACCGAAACTGAAAATGTTAGTCAAATAACCAAAGGAGGTAAAAGAAAAGTCATAAAAAAGCCAAAAATAATATTAGATTATGTGAAAAATATGAGAGGAGTAGATACTCTGGTTCATACTGTGGAAGTTATGCTTTTGCCAGGAGGTCCGTAAAATGGTGGCGAAAGTTATTTTTTTGGTTACTTGAGGTAAATATCTTATTTTAGTTGTAAACAATTTTCCTATAAAAATTTTATTTTATATATACAATCTTTCTAAAATACTTTTTCTAAAAATTTTTTTATTTTATAGCTATCATTAGTAAATAGTTATATTCTATGGAATATGGACAGAAGAGAAAAAAATTTGCCAGAGAAGAACCATCTCTATTTTAGAAAAAAAAATAGTAATACAACTTGTAGGAAATGTACGAAATTTTGAAGGAAAAAACAAGGAAGAACCTCATCCTCCGATGAAGCAGAAAGACTTGTGGGAAAGCATTTCATGGCAAAATCAGATAAATCAGTATCTAAAGACTGTATACTCTGTAGTAATAGGAAAACTCCTGGATGTAGAAAACAAAAAGTATTTTATTGTAAAACATGTACCAGAAAACCTCTATTATGTTTTACATGTTTTGAAAGGTATCACACAGAGCAAGTTTTGTAAAAAAAAAAAAATTTTCTTATTCTTGTCTAAAAGGCTGTTATTTTTAGTTTATTCATTAGAAAACAGTAGAATTTCAACTAAGATTTAAGAAACTTTATATACACAGAACTTTGATATATTGAATCTCACAGGAACAAAAAAAATTCGACATAAAGAGTTTTCGAGATATCAAGATTCAATTTTAAATAAAGATTTTTATGTCAATAATACATACCATAATTTTTAATACTGTATTAAGACACTCTTTTTTCCATGAAAATTAGTGTCTAAATACTCCTGCACTTTATAAACCAAAGATTGAAAATATCACTGAATAAATATGATCATATTGACAAAAATCTATCAACAATTAGAAGTGAAATTTAGAAAATGAAACTATTGTACGACATGTTCAGTTTTCGGAGTATGCACAAAAAAGTTCCTGTTCTGGTTATCGGTAGTGCATTTATGTTCTTTTGTTTAAATTAAATTTAAATTCTTTGTTTAGACTCCGAAAGCTAGGGAAAATTCTCAAGTAATTTTCATTTTTCTAGCACAAAAATTATAAATTAATTTGAGATAGCGAGGGTTTTGAAGAAAATACTTCAAGATAACTATTGAAATTACATTAGTTTAATGCCAAAAGTGCACGGAAAAAATTTTTTTCTTATATATAAAGGGTTTCGAGATAGACAAGTTTGAGATAACAAGGTTACACTGTATATTGAAATTTGCATAACTTAAATTTGCATATGTAAATTATTGCAAAATAATTATAGTAAAATTAAGAAATTAAACATTTTATGTACAACCTAACTTCAAGGCAAGAGATGCATATAATAATTATAAAACAATGCACATGTATAATTTGCATTATATTATGATAAATTATTGTACATCATAATAACTATCATTACAGCTATGTCATAATCACTGTTATAATAATACCACATAAAACTGCAATACAGCATTTATATTATAATATAAAAATTATTTTTAAAATATTCTGAAAGACAAAAATTTTATATAAAATTAAATTGACATAAGTCATGGAGTTCTTATATATTGATTATTTTTCATATAACAGAATCAAATGTAATGCAATATATTGATACTTACAGAACTACCTTTTCCAAGTTCAGCTTCATAAACCAAATAATCTAAATCAGCAACAAAATATCCTGGCTCTGGTTGATCACATCTTCTTCCAATAACATGATATCTACATCTACATTGTCCAGTTTTAACATCACAATTACTTTCCAAAGCACCACCAGGATCACAGTCACATGCTTTACAACCTTCTTCATCAGCACTTAATCCCCAATATTCTGGCTAGTTAAATATTTTAAGAGTTTTATTATTATAGGAATAAAATATATATTTATAATATTAATTTTAAATTACTGAAATAAAATTGAACCTAATTCATGCCAAATAAACTCTTTATGCTTATAACTGAAGTTTCAGTTATAATCATCAAGAGCTTATTTGGTATGTATTAAGTTCAAATTGGCTTACTACCCCAGAAGATTTAGTTTGTACTGAAATAATATAGTAGTTTGAGATATTTAAAAATTTAATTTTTTTTAACTTTTATTGTTATTTAATGAATCAATTTATTTAACCTTTTGTATAAATGCAAGAAATGATATGTTGCAATTGTCAATCAAAAACTGAAAAAATAATTTGAAAATATATTTATCATATATGATATATATAAATTTGAGATAATGCAATACCATTCAAGACAGAATTGGAAAAATTCTTACAACTATATTTTGACACTTCAGATATTTTGTTTAAAATTGTAAATTCAACTATCATGATATTTATCGGTATATTACATATAATTGAACATATTTATTTTGAAACATTAAAAATATAATTTTTTTTAAGAATCATTATTTTAATTTTTATGTAAAATAATAAATTATTAAAAATTATTAAAACAGAACTTTAATAATTATAAAAATTCTTCATTTAATATGATACTCCTTACAAGCATTACAGCAAAAGTATGGTTATTCTGAATCTTACTACAGATACTAAAGTCTAAAGGGCATAAAAATTAAAGAGCACAGACAAGTAGATGAGAATGAACAAGTGTTTTGAGAGAGAAGTGCAAGTATAAGGGCTAGCATGCATGGATGGTTTTTCGACTGCTTAACCACAGCGGGGATTTAGCCGCTTTTATGTATCACATAGATTTCAATGGGAGCAAGCAGAGGGACAGCTAAAAATTGTGGTGATTTTAAAACCACAACATGCTCTATTTTCAGGCAGCTTCAGAAGAGAATAAGTACAAACACATAGAAATGTGCACACAGACAGTTTAACCACCACTTCAATAGCTTTGTCTCATTCATTTAGGCATCCTTATTTCTGTTTTAATCATTTATTTCCTATTTACTTCTCATATTTGTGTTTGTGTATGTGATATCAGAATGTATCACATATAACAATTTGTCAAAGGAATTCTTTGATATTCTAAAATATCCAAAACAATTTTTTAGAGCACAAACACAAATCATTGAATAAATTGTAGAATTGTCTTTTCAACATTTGTTGGCTTAATAATGGATGCACCCAAATCTTTTTTGTCTACGCCTTTTCCTTACACACAGTACTAAAGCACATACAGCAATCTTTTCCATGAAGTCCATTTTATCCATTGTGAGTGAGTGTATTTTGCAAGAAGCAGCAGTATTTTAACTGCTCATGTGCCCACTCAATATTCAAGCGGCCAAACAGCTGCTGGAGGTTAAACATCCACACAGTGAAAAAACCGTCCATGCATGCTTGCAAAGTCTCAGATTAGAACGAATGCAATACGATTAATTATAACTAAGCCTAATGGTTAGCAACTCTGCAAATTCCAGAATTCTGCCTGAGCTCAGGTTTTTTCTAAGTTCTAACTTAACTATAATTAACAACAACACAATCTAACAACAATGTAACGCCTAACGACAAAACAAAACAGGAAATCGGAACTTACAACTAGAAGTACCGATTAAGTGTTAGTTAAAGCCTGATTCCACTAGATAAGAAGAGGGAAAAGTCAATAATGCTAGTTCATTAACAACTTCTGTTTAGGGATATTTCTCTCGGATGACTTTTAAATTGTAAAACTTAGCATATTCATGTGTTTCAAATAAATCTTGTGCTTGAACATCCTCTTTCAATGCAATCAACTCTACTTGTATCATAATATGAAAATCAGATATATCACAGTGCAGTGGTTCTATGATCCATGCTGGTACATTTAAATTTTCAATATCTTGAAAGCGAACATTAAAATCTTTTAAATTTTACAAGTGGCTCGTATATAACAATATATCTTTTGAGGAAATGCAATTCTTTTCAATAACGAACAATTGCAAATTAAAAATTATATTTTAAAAATATATATTGGTTTGATAACCAAAAATATTGGTTTTTAAAATATATTAAATAATTTTAGTGCATTTTTTCCCTTATATTTATTTCATATGATTTCTTCCTTACTACATGGATATCCTTTATATCAATAAACAATTAATTTCAATTTTAATAATAAATTTTTTTGTAATCAATGGGATCTTGATCTTGATTATGCCAATCAAATCGCCGATGCATATGCGGCTTATCGTCCCCCAATAGACCCCTTGATCATTATTGACCCCTATAAAATTTCATCTACCCCAGGGGGTCGATACCGATCATGTTGGGAACCCCTGATGTAAAACAACAAACAGTTTGAAAAATATTGTAAAAGGTAAAGTTTATGTTTAATACTTGATGTGAGACCATGAGCAAATAACTATTATTATTATATATTTGTTTACTTAAAACAACCAATGCACTGGTTTAATATTAAGCGTTAATCAAATATACAGTTAATTGCACCGAAAAAAGTATTTGAACACACATTATGGTATTCAGTATATGTATATTGATACATGCTGTATATACTATGCAGAACGAACTTCAGTTTAGTTTGATACAGTACTGTGTAGCATATTTATTTATTTATTGCATTATTGTGTAAATATTTGTGTATTAGATTTTGTCTAAATATATTTTTAATTTATAATAAAATCATAAAAATAATAAACATCTGATAATAATCGCAGTAATTTTTATTTTATGATTTTCTTAGTTCGGAAAAAGTATGATATTTGTGATATTAAATTTCATCTAAATATACGTTTTAAACTTTCAACAAAATCATAAAAACTAACTGTTAATAATCTTAATAATTATGTCTTTTAGTATTTTCGTAGTTTAGAAAAATCCTGTGTTTTGATATTCATTTGCCTATGCTGTAAGTGTGTGTGCTCCGTGGCGTGCTCCCAGAATGTCGTCACAAAACGATAGCCAATGACCGTGCGTCAGCATGGATGGGTCAACCTTATTTTAAATAACCTTGGTATCTAATAACAGAGGGGAGAGTACATGTGTATACAATAATTGTCCTTTTCCCTCTAAGTAATTAGACTGTTTCATTTTGTAAATATTGGGGACAACTAGAGTATGAGTATTTTCTTTATAAAATGGAATGAAATAATTCCATTTATATTAGATAAATAATAAAATAATTCGTTGTTCTGCCATTTTTAAAATGCTTTTATCACACGGCGTGCGAAATACATAAAAAATTGGACAAAAATATATTGCTGTCAGTAGAATATTGGTAAAAATTACAGCTGAGAGAGGTCACCAGCAACCAAACAACTAAATTACATAAAAATACAAACAAATTTTCATATAAATAATAAGTAAATATAAATTAATACAAAAACATAAAAAAATTCACTGAAAAGTTATCAATTTTTAAATATTTGAAGAAATTTAACATAAGAGAATGAACAGGGTTCTAATCGTAAAACTGTCACCAGAGGGATGAGGTTAATAATCATAAACATCGAAACAAAGAAGTATCAACAATTATGTATATATGATATAAACAACCTTCGTTAGTTCAAAAAATATTTCAAATCTAACATATAATTATTACATTTTGAAATAAAATACTATAAAGAATATAATTATATAAAAAAAATTCGTGTCCATTATGAGAAGAAAAAATCTCAAGAAAAATATGAAAAAAATAACCTTCCCGTCCATTAGGCTTAGCATTCACAATTTTTTAATTTTTTTATAAAGAAATAATTCAAAAATAAAAAAACAGAATAATATAGCATAACATTAGATACAAAATTGCAATTTTTCGTCTCAATATGATCAGCCAAAGAAAAGTTATAGCAAAAAACGAAATATTGGCATTTTTAAAAAAACTGCATTTGGAGCGTTATGGAACGGTTAATAAATTTAATGAGGAGCATTAAAGATTAATTGATTTAACACTGCTTATAGTCAAAGAAAAGTTATAGCAAAAAACGAAATATCGGCATTTTTAAAAAAACTGCTTTGGAGCGTTACGGAACGGTTAATAAATTTAATGAGGAGCATTAAAGATTAATTGATTTAACACTGCTTATACATGACATGACATCACGTGATGATATTGTGATTAATGACATCACAATTTATTAATGCTGTAGTGTCGTACGTTATTATATCATGATGGCATCATCAAGGCAACAATTTAACACAGTACCAGAAATAACTAAAATTGCCTAATTTCTGAATATGTCATTTATTTTTCATTTACTGTATTTAGTATTTGGAGTCCATTGGTTTTGTGTTCCAATTTTAATGCTAATTTAGCCAGATAAATGTCACAATGACATCATATTGCTGAGATTATATATTGGGTGGACAAACTGCGGCTTGCGAGCCACATGTGGCTCTTTGTTACCTTCAATGTGGATCCATATTATGAAAGTCAATAGTAAATATGAAGCAAATACTTATTTAAGTTAAACAAATTGCAGATACATTATTTTTTTATCTATTGTAAAAAGTAGTTTGCATCTATATGAAATAAATGCATCTGAAATAAACAATTTTTGAAATCACTATTAAGATTATCCAAAAAACTGACGCTGTTGTCATTCATCTAGAAAGAAAATGCGGTTCTCAAATATTTGTGATTCTCCTAGGTGGCTCGTAATGACATGAAGTTTGGCCATCTATATGTCATTGTGATGTCACTATTAGTCATTTGTGCATCATCCATTATTATTTCATGATGACATTAATGTCATGGTGATGATTATTAATAATTTAAAAATTTGAGGAAAAAATTACATTACAATTGTAGTTCTTCTGAAAAAAAATTCCACAGGTGGCACAATTGTGGAGTTCAGGAAGCTCCTCTCCCCCTTTTCTTCTATTTTGTTTATATCATATTTTTTTATATAATATATACATTTTTTTAAATTTTTATAATATGTAAATTTTTTGTTTGTATTTTTTCTCATTTTATTGCACTCTTTAAAAAAAATGTTCTGTATTGCTTTACAGCTCAATACTCTAAATAGGTGTTAAGATGCACCCATGCTAAGTGCATTGTAAAACTTAAAAGCAGATGAGACCATCAAATCCTTCCTGTTGGGAAGATGTAATTAACAATACCTCTTCACCCATGCACTACTTATGGAAAGGATTTCTTTTGTCAACAAGCTTAAGTTACCGCTTGCCAAAAAAATACAAAGACCACCCCACTTCTGACACCACTTGTGAGGTCCTGAACTATCTGGGATTATAATGTCAGTTTCTGACTGTAGGAGCCATTTTTTGTGATGCTCTAGCACTTTAGATGAGAAGATACATGGGTTTGGTGGTCTGAGGTCCAAAATAGAAGGGAAATATTTGGAAAATAATGGACACTACACTCTCTCTTTAACAAAACGAACAAGTATTTATTAAACAAGGACGGAGAAAAGAGTATAGTAAAAGGAAATGAGATGGTCAAATTTTGATGCATATCAAACAAAAGGGGGGAAGGTGATGCCAAAACATCGGCATATTGTGGCCCACAGTAGACTTACCTGGAGAGACTGACTTCTGTCCTTGCTCTCTTGCCTATCTTCTCCCCTCTGAGACCTTCTTTGCCTATCAGTGGATTCTCTCGGTCCGGTTTTCTCTGCTGGTCTGTTCCTTTCCTTGTTGTCCATTAATCCCCCCCACTTCCATCGGGATCATCATACTTATACCCGACTGTGGAATTTTTATGGGGTTACCAGCCAGTCTCAGACCAGGGTGGTCTTTCCTTTGTTTTTTTTTTTCGGTAAATGGTAACTTAAGATCATTGACAAAAGAAGTCCTCTCCGTAAGTAGTGCATAGGTGGAGAGGTATTGTTAATTACATATTCCCGACAGGAAGGATTTGACGGTCCTATTTGCTTTTAAGTTTTACAATGCACTTAGCATGGGTGCATCTTAACATCTATTTAAAATATTGAGCTGTAAAGCAATACAGAACATTTGTTTTTAAAGAGTGCATAAAATGAGAAAAATACAAACAAAAAAATTACATATTATAAAAATTTAAAAAAGTATATATTATATCTGTGGGTCAAAGGTATAGGGCACTATGTCCATTTTTGGCCAAAATGAGATTATTGGCAGTATAGGGCACTATGTCCATTTTTGGCCAAAATGAGATTATTGGCACAAATCAATGGGTTTCTCTGTCCTCTTCCACAGGTATATAACATTAGCCCTATATCAATAATTGGTAGGGTTACGGTGCTTTTAAATAACACCAAGTCCATAAGAGAGAACAACGTAAAACAACTTCAAACTGCTCTCCTGTAAAATGTAGTAAATGTGACATAGTGTCTTATATCTCCGACCCACAGATATAAAAATATATGATATAAACAAAATAGAAGGAAAAGGGGGAGAGGAGCTTCCTGAACTCCACACAGTAATCTAATAATAATAATAATTGTTTAGCTGACCTAATAATAATGGTTATATCTCATATTACCCTTCAAATAGCATACTTATTCAATTTATGTTTAATAAAAATATATATTCCTGAGGAATGGAGAAAGTATTGTATTGTAGGAAAGGGGGGCTTTTCACAACCCTAACATTGTGACCAACCAGTGGTCTATTGTGTGCTCTCAACAGGATCATCCCATAAGAAGTCCCATCTTAATCACAAAAGACAGTATTATTTTAGTTATTAAAATTTATTAGTTTTTATTTTAGTTTTTATAAAACCTCTTTTTTAATCTTTTCTAATAATTTCTCAAATTATCTATTAAAAAAAATAATACAAGAAATCCACAAGCACTTTAAGCAGGAAAAATACACAATTTATTATTAGTTATTTAATACAAATACTAATAACAATATGCAGTAATGTTTTTGGCCTTCTATGCTCTCCTCAGCCCTTCTTTCAAATGTGCATCTTATGTTCTAGTGTGTGTTGTAGGCTGTCCCTGCTAGGATGTTTTACAAATAAACATCTAGCTAAGTCTCTGCATTGACATTTAAACAGTTACCAGGTGTTACAATTTGTTGATATATAAATACCAATCCGTTACTGTATTTACTATTTTACACATTTATAAATCATAACAAACAAGTTTTCCATTACAAAACTCTTACAATTTATCTAACATATTTTAACCTACTATGTCAAACATTAATACGAATTAAATCGAATAACATGAATAAAAATAATAAGAACAGGGAAGTAAAATATAATAAAAAATAGATGGCTGAAATTACTTGGAGAAAATGAATTTAAGCTTTACTGGAAGTAGAAATTCGGCACCTATAGAGAAACAGTGCATGCTCAATTCAGCTGTTCTTAAAACATCATCTCCAGGCACAATAAAAGCCTATGAAAAACGGCAACCGATGAGGTGTTGGTTTTAAACGTAGAATTGACGAAGTGACATTTGAGTTCTTGTAAAGATCGATGATTATTTGAAGTTTGTATCGGTGGTGGAGGTAGTAGATTTAAGTAGTATTTAAGATTCTTTCCTTTGTGAATAATTGATTGTTGATTGTTGAATTGGATTAAACAAGTTCTGTTAAAGCATTTATTAACACTTTTGTAAGTGTTTTTGAGTCTAATAAATTTATATTTTTGGTAATTGTGCAGAATCGCTACTTTTGCCGTAGGAGCTGAAATTTTGGCACTGGACCGGAAATGACGTCATCGTGGGGCTTAATCTGACTTCCGATAATGGTGCATGCACAAAAAAATCCAAAGTAAAAAATTATCGCAGACCCCACATTTCTAACAAAGATCTTATTTTATTATTGTAACATAGATTTTATTCTATAACAAAGAGCTTTTTTGTTCTATTATTAGAAATATGTGGCTAATAAATCTTTAGTATATATTTAAATAATCTGGTAGTACACAAATAGGATTGTCATTATGTAAGGTAGTGCATTGCATTATTTTTATGTCAGTAGAACTTTCTTTTGTAATTGTCTATCTGTGATATATACTCCTAATAAATAATAAAATTTTATTAGATTATTATTTATTAGGAATATTTTATTAAGAGATACACAAAATATGTGAATTTTCATGTTTTAATATATTATAACATATATATATATAATGTATGTTATAATATGTTTTCTTCCAAAAGCATTAATTTATCAAGCACTTTACAAATAAGATCAGTAATGTGTTTGTGAGAAATATTATAAGTAAACATGGTGATCTCTTTTTAAATATCAATTATTCTGTTTTCCTTCAGCATCATTTACAGCATTTGTATTTTCATCCACTGCTGAATATATATATTGCCTTCCTTTGTTTCTATATGTACCTTTTAGAGTTGTGAAGTACAAGTGTTTTCAAAATATCAGGCTTATTAACTAATATAAAAGATAACCTCTGGATAGTTTTGAGTTATCAGAACTATTTTTGATAAATATTATTTATTAGACTCATTGTGTTTCAAAATCCATTAATCATCAATCAATATAATTATTATCAAGCTAATCAAATAGAGTATATTGTACATATATTCCCCTATTTACATAAATAATTGGGACTTAACATTTTTTACATAAAAGTTGAAATATAAAAGCACTATTTGCAAGGTGAAAATAGTTTTATTTGCATATAACGTTTTCGGACGTATTCCGTCCCTCTTCAGTATGGCTAACTATAGTAAACACTAGTTACATAACATACTATTCCAAACGTTATCCCAAACTGGAATATACATCATTTAGAACAATATTCAAAATCATTTTTAGAACGTATTCGTGCTAACAACATTTTTGTTACCTTATTCTACAATTTAAATTTTGATAGAATTACGATTTAAAGTTTAAAATATATCACGTAATCATTCTATATATGGTAACATTATAAGATTATTTTACGCGCGTATTATAATTTTTACATATACATATAAGCAAAATTAAAACATAAACAAAACACTATAAATTCGTAGTTCACATAGTATATACGCAATGCGTATATACTATGTGAACTACACGTGTGTGTAATATTGCGTATATACTATGTGAACTACGAATTTATAGTGTTTTGTTTATGTTTTAATTTTGCTTATATGTATATGTAAAAATTATAATACGCGCGTAAAATAATCTTATAATGTTACCATATATAGAATGATTACGTGATATATTTTAAACTTTAAATCGTAATTCTATCAAAATTTAAATCGTAGAATAAGGTAACAAAAATGTTGTTAGCACGAATACGTTCTAAAAATGATTTTGAATATTGTTCTAAATGATGTATATTCCAGTTTGGGATAACGTTTGGAATAGTATGTTATGTAACTAGTGTTTACTATAGTTAGCCATACTGAAGAGGGACGGAATACGTCCGAAAACGTTATATGCAAATAAAACTATTTTCACCTTGCAAATAGTGCTTTTATATTTCAACTTTTATATAGTAGCAAGTGGTAAACTAATGTGTTTATTTTTTACATAACTTGAATTTTATATAAATCAGAAAAATAATTTTTTAATAAAAATTCTAAAGGCTAGGTAGAATACAGTAATGCTTATTTTATAATTTCAAGAAATTATGATACTATATTGTTTCCTGACTGGAAAGGAGACATTCCATATTGAATTATATTATACAAGTAATATGATGTTTAAAAACAACAGGCAATATATACAGCTTAAATAAATGAAGTAATCTGACCTGATGTTTTTTAAAGGTTATAACTTGTTTACACTTGTAATTTATAAATATAGTATATATTTTGTATTGCAAAAAAGTTATGGGAAACATTTTACATAAAATTGGATGGATATAAACTGGAATGTGCATAAATTTTTTACAATAATCATATATAAGTATTCACATATATATGATGATAAAAAATTTTCACATTTATGATTTGAAAAATAAATCTAGCTTTCAATCAAATTTCTTATTCAATCATAATTGATAAATTTTGAAAATGATTTAATCCGTCACATTTCTCTTAAATATAATTTTTTGGATATATCCAAAAACATTTTCTATTAATTTCAAAATTAAAATAAGATTTTTTTATTATAGAAATTTTACTGATACCAATAGAATGGTTATAAGTAGAAATAATCATCATAACCTATAAAAAAATATTTGATACATTATATGACAATGTCATTGTAAGCTGCATCAGTTACATTTTTATTTTAATATCTCTTCAAGTTTATAATGATAAGATCTAATCTATATATAAATAATATTTTAGAATATACATGTATTACATAAATATAATGAAAAAACTGTGCATAGATTAATGGTCCCATTTTTTTTAATCATGCATTCCCTTTATCAGTAAAGAAAAATATCATTCACCCTATATAGCAGACATATATTATGACAAGCAAAACATGCACATCCCAGAAAATTTCTTATGCATTTCTAGATACATGTACCATACTTTGGAGACCATTAACATTGATTTGTATTTTAATTTAAATATCAAACACAGATAATAATTGAAATGCAATTAACAATCTTCTTATCAAGATAGATTAAAATATGTTTTGTTCTTTATACTATTTTTAAAAATATCTTTTATTTTACAGACATGGCCAAGTGATGCATTGGAAGCTATTGCCAATAAATTATTGAAGGAAACCTATCTAAATTCTTCAGAATTATCAAGTTGTATAAATTTATGTAAGCAGTTTCACAATACTACAATAGATCTCTCTGCAACTTATTTTAAACAATTACATAGATATAATTATGTTACACCAAAATCATTTTTGGATTTAATATCAACTTTTAAAATTCTGTTGAAAACAAAAAGAGAGTAAGTAAAATTCATATTCATTTACATTTAAATTTTTCAAATAATAATTTTTTATTCAATATACAGAATATTTAAAAATTAATAGTAAATATTTTTAGAGTGAAATAAACTTTTAAAAGTAAGAGTAAAAATCTTATCAGTATGGCTCTGCAAATTAGCTGTTTCTAAGATAAACAGCATTTTTGATAAATATTGCTTACACAGAAGTCTTTGTTTCATTTGTATGATAATTGCACCAAAATTATGAAAAAAAATGCACAAATGTTTAGTTTTTAATCTGAAAGACTTGATGAATATAATTTTGAACAATGAACTGAAAAGAATTAAACATGGAAAGCAAAAATGTTGTGATTATATACATTTTTTCGAGCAGATGATTAGGTATCAGGTCATACATGAGTCACATGGCAATTTAATAAATTCACTTTCTTGATTCTAATTTTACTTTTTTATTCTTATCAGAGTTTATAGAAAGTACTTGGAAACTTTATCATGGAAAAATTTACAACTGAACAACATATCAAAATCATTGAATTTTATTTTGAAAACCAACATTTGATTATTTTAATACAACAATTTTTTTGTTCTCAATTACTGCGTTTATTCTAAACATTTTAAAATATTACTAATTGAAGCACTTACACAGTTGGTTATATAAGAATCTTTTATTCAAAGTACTTTCGGTTAGTATGATAACCATTTTCAATAAAAAATACTGGATTAGAATCGAATTTAAGTTCAATTCTAATCCAGTATTTTTGTTGAAGATGGTTATAAAATGCCAGAATTGAAATCAGCAGATCCTCAGATCACCTCATTTAACACAGCTGATATTTAAGAATTAACTAGACAGCAAAATGAAGTTTATTCATAAATTGATAATGAGTAATGAAGTACATAATCATCATAGCCTGATGAAAACTTATGACGAAAGTTTTGTCATTGGAGTGGAACAAACAAACGCTAAAAAACAATTAAATAAAATTCAATCCTGAGTTACACAGTGAAGCTATCGCGAATCGGTTTTTTTGCATTTATTGGGTGAAAATCTGTGCCTCCATTGATGGGTCCTGAATTTTTCGATTGCCGAAATTTGTTTTTAAATTCCATATAAAAGTTAGAAACCAAAAAAAGTTAGTAACCAAACATGGGACTTTTAGAATAATGCTTTAACATCCTATCCAGATTACTGGGACATTAGACATCTGAAAGAAAAAAAACTTGATGATATAACTAATAAAATATCCATATTTCAATAATAGAATAAATCATTGCAGCTTAGTAATAAATAATTGACACTAATAGATATAAACATTTAATACATGTTAGGCCAAAATAGTACAAAATGGTAATAAAGAATAAGAGATGTTCTACTAAATGCTGACTAACATTTTATTCATAATATCATTTCACTTTCATATTACAAAAAACATTTATAACAACAAAAATATAAAATATCAGCATTTATCATGTTGATTTTTTTATATTTTTTCACAACTACTTATATTTTGTTAAATATCTTTTGAATAAATTCATTGATCTGAAATCTATTTTACTTTTGGATTGCAAGAAAATTTTTTTCAATAGTATGCAAAATATTACAAAAATATTAAATATTTTAATGAAACAAATTTTTATTTCAGATTATTACTTTTGGATTGCGAGAAAATTTTTTTCAATAGTATGCAAAATATTACAAAAATATTAAATATTTTAATGAAATAAATTTGTCTAATTCATTGATATGCATACTTATTTTTATAAAGTATTATATTAATCTTCTAATCATTTTATACTTAAATTATTCATATTATGTTTTCATAGAGAAATAACAAAATTAAATCATCATTATAAAGTTGGTTTGGAACAGTTAGATCATGTATCTGATCAAGTTTTGCAAATGAAAGCTGAATTATCAAGATTACAATCACAGTTAGTTGAAGTAAGTGAAAAAGTTGCTATAACAATGGAAATGGTAGAAAATGAATCAGAGGAAGTTGCAAAAATTGAAAGAAAAATGAAAGAGGATAATTTGTTAGCAAATAGTCAAGCTAGAAAAGCAAATGCAATTAAACAAGAATGTGATTCAAAATTAGCTGAAATAATGCCACAATTAATTGCTGCAAATAAAGCTTTGAATACAATAACACCTCAAGTAAATATGCATATTTAATTAAACTTATGTTTATTAAAATTTATTGTTAAACAAATAATAGGAAATAATATATAGAATATTTGCTTCAAGTATTTCATGTTGTTAATAGTGTATAAACATAATATCTATCTCTGCATATTATGATCTGCTGATTAACAAACTGATTTTTAAAAAGAACTTTTTTAGTAATATTAAACTTTCTGAAAATATTCATCTTTTTAAAAATTGCCTCAATGTTGAAGAACTCATGCAAATATCTTTCTTTCAAATATGTCAAAAAATAAAAAAATTACTTAAACATATTTACTTTGAGTATTTGAATGATAAAATTTTTTATTTTTAATAAAATAAATATGTCATTCAAGCACTTAAAAATTATTATTCTTATTAATGAATATTTTTATACATTTTTATAATATCAATCACTTTAGTTAATGAAATAATATATTTTAAGGAAAAATTCAAAAATTTTGTCCCAAATAGTAACTGCATGAAAAAAATGGGCAATAGTCATTATATACTACTACATATATATTATTTGTCTGCATATAACTACTATTAATATACTAAATTAAATTAAATTAATTAAAATTTCTATTTAAATAAAATTAAATTAAACATTTTCAAATCACTTCCTTACCAAATTTCCTTCCTTGAAAATATTATTTTCAATAAAATAATAATCATAGTTCAATGAAAATTATAATTCATTTTTATAGATAGAAATGACTAATATATATTAATATACAGTGAAACCCCGCTCGTGCGTTCCCGTATCGTAATTCAAGAACAGTTTGTCCGAACTTGTCAAATTTGCTCTATCATGTTCCACATTTCCTTCTTAGTTTATTCTTACTTCTTTTTTGCAGATATCTCGACCCAATAAATTATAATTTGGGAAAATTTGGCCCTTTCCAAATAATATGATTTTGCTGTTTTCCACACACAAAATCCGATAAATTAGTTCTATTTTATAAATTTCCATTTATTAGAGAAACAAAACAACCTATAAACCTATACTACGCTTGACCTTGACGATTGAAGCGGAAGTCGGCTTTCTGGATTATGGCGGGAAACATTCAATGGATTTTGAAATCAGCTGATCGCTTGTTTATATTATTATTTATATTTTATAACATAAAAAAAATAAAGTAATTTTTGTGTTATCTGCAATCGAAACAAGTAATTAGTAGACATTTTACGTCACAAGTTCTGAAACTTCTATATTTTTACCATATGAGGAATAAACAATAGCTTGTGCATCACGGTCCCCAGTTTTCGATGTTTACTGTAAAAAAGACATGTGAAAGCAATTATCCAAATATCCCACGACCTTCATTACCATATTTGGTAAACATATGGGTTCTCTAACCTATGACATCAGATGAAAAATACAAAGAAAGAATATTGTAAAATATAGTAAAAAAAGAACATAGTTAAGAATATACAGTGAAACCCCGCTTGTGCGTTCCCGTATCGTACGACTTTCCCGCTTTAAACGTCTATTTTCGGAAGTCCGAGCATTTTCCTATACATGCAATGTAAAACTTTCCCTCTTCCTACGTTTTAATTATATAACTTTTTTATTATGACGTCATCAGAGTTCCCGTTTCGTGCGTTTTCCCGGCTCGTTTGACTTTTCGGGACGGTCCCTGAAAAGTTTCAAAATCGGAGTTTCACTGTATTTATCTATATATATAAAAATTTAATGAGATTTTGCTCTAATTAAATTCCAATAAGATAGTATAATTATTAAAAGCAGAAAATGATATTCTATGAAGAAAATAATTAAATCATGTTCAGCACAAATAAACAAATCTGTCTGCAATAAAAACAAAACAAAATTTACATTAATTGCATATGAACACTTGAATTTAAAATAAGTCCTAAAATTAATCATTGATCATTGAATTTGCATGACAAGAAAATGTTATTTCAATGGATATATGCAAATAATGTACGAGTTTAAAAATTTATATATTATTTCTTGATTTCATTCTTTACTTTTTGATGCAAAACTGATATATAAATATATATACACATATATACATACAAAAAATTTATTAGGAGAAAAATTTATTTCAGAAATATTTTGAACTTATTTGCACAATACTATTCTCAGTTATACTACTGACACAGGAAAGTTTACATACATTACAATAACAGAACAAAACAGCATTTATTTTTCCTTTGATCTTATAATAAATAAATACAATTTATTGTAAGATACAGATTCCATTTGTTTAGAATCTTTGTATGTAAATAATACAAATTCTATACAGATGGAATCTATAGTGAAAATTAAGAAATTATAAATTTTTAAAGTGCTATGAGAATATCAATAAATTATAAATGATAATATTCTACCCTTAAATTTTTTTAAAGTTGAAATTTTTTTTATTGTTATTATTAGCAACATAATAATAAATTATTGTTATGTTACTAATAATACAAACATTATCAAAAACCAGTGATATAATATGCTCTTATCTTTTATTTTGTCACTTCCATCATATTGGATATTAAATGGAAGGCATACAAATGTTCATCATGAGCTATTGACATCATTGGTGGGGTAGGATATTTGATGAAGAATTTGTTTCAATGATCCAGGTCTGAATTCAAAAAATTCTAGAGGTATGAGACTCTGTAATCAGGAGTGTACCCAAGAAATAGTCAGTGGATGATTGTTAATGACAAATTTGCTAACTGAGCATTCACTTAAATAAAATTTGCTTGCAACTATTGATTTTCAATTTAATATATAAAATATATGATTATGGTAATCATTTCTTTTATATAAAAATATAAAGATTTTTGAACTTTATTTTTTTCATTGAGTTGTTAGGAAAAAACTTCAAAAAAGATTCTTCATACAATTCATGATTTAATTAATTAAAAATTTAAAAATATTTATTTTTAAATTGAAGGAGAAAACTTAGAAATGTAACATAATACTAATATAAAATATTAAAAAGGTAGCATATAAATGAGTGTATAAATGTAAAATTTCTTTGCCATATCTCAGTGGCTTCATCTTTCATTTAAAATCAAGACTTGATATCTTTATGTAATACTGAAGATGATCAGATACTAATCAAAAATGCTATACATTTGTAATATGGAAATTAAAGAATTAATTAATGCTTGTTTTATTGGTGTCTTTTGAAAATAAAAATATTGACAATATGAATATATTCATATAAATGATGGAAATAGTTTTATAAAATCTGCAGATGAATCTCTAAAACAAACTATTGATTTCCAGTTTGCTTAGGATGTATAGAAAGGGATGAATCTTTAATTTTTTAGAAAAATCTTTCCTCTAGCAAATAAAAATACTTAAATCTATGCTGTTTCAAAATATATCATTCTTTCTTTCAATATGAAATAATTATACAATTATTGGATTCTATAATTATAGCAAAAGATAATTATTCTTCTGTCTAACAAATTACTGGCAACTAAATATAATTATTTCATAATAAATTAATTCTCAATTATCCACTGACTTATAATAGATTTAAAAAACTACAGATATGACATATTTGAAAGTTAAGAATATTCTAAAAATGAATAAATAAGTGAAAAAATATTTCAATTATTTGCAAAATAACAGAAAATATTTTAAACATGCAAGTTTTGAAAAGAGAGAATCTCCATTAAGGAGAGACCTGTTAGATTGAATTGAATGTTGGAACAGATTAGGAAAATTATAATAAAATTCATTTGGAACATTTTATATCATAATTATAAAAAACTAAAATCAAGAAATGAATTAACCCTAAAATCATACTGTATAAATTATATTATAAATATTTTGTATTGTTATCCATAATTGTATTATAAATTATAATTAAAGTATTTATTTACAGGATATAACATTTCTTAAAACAATGAAAACTCCATCTGCTGGAATCAAATTAGTAATGGAAGCAATATGTATTTTAAGAGAAATTAAACCAGATATAACTAAAGATTTAATAGGTCTGAAAATTTAAATTTGATTCTGACCTGGCATCCTAAATGAAATATATAAGATATATTTAATTTGTTTATCTTATTAAATTTGTTTATTTTATTAAATTAGGTCAAAATACAGAAGATTATTGGAAATTATCTAAGAAATTCCTTGCAGACACAAATTGCTTAGAGCATCTTCTTAATTTTGATAAAGTTAGTATTTTATAAATTGAATCTGTCTTATTATTTGTACTGATAAAAAAAATTAAATTGAAAACATATTTTTATAATACTTTTACTAAATTAAAATTTTTCAGTCATTCTTCTTGTTATTTGAAACATTCAATTTAGGATTTTCAGATTGAACAATCTGAAAGAGCTGCAGATTTTATTTCATTTTTTAGGATTAAAAAATACACATAATGAAAATAAACTTATAACTTCAAAATTTTACACTATTTATTAATCATAATTTCCAGGATATAATATACAGGTTATGCAATTTTTAAAATCAGAAAATTAGATACTGTATGTTAACTACTACTTATAACTGCATGTGGTTAAGACATTTGGATGCCAAATCTTTTACAGATGACCTAGATGCTGGTCAGGATGTTGTATTTAGTACATCAGTCACTATTCTGCAATTCATTGAGATTCAGCCTCGATAGCACCACTTTAGCCCAAATTTAAAAATAAATTAATTATTAAGTCAACACCATAGCCTTGATTTAAAATAATTATTAAAATTACAGTTTAATTCTAGATTATTATGCTAGGGATTGATTTGGCTTTGGATATTTAGTTTTAGATAGTCTTCTAGGTATAAAGAATCCACAAAGCACACTAAGCAGGAACAAATACAAAATTTGTTATTAGTATATGTAGTGAATAACTAATAATAAATTTTGTATTTGTTCCTGCTTAGTGTGCTTTGTAATTTCCTTGTATTTCTTATAGGCAGCAGAACTTGGGAGTTTATGATTATGTCTTCTAGTTAGCTTGCATTAGAGTATATAGATATTGTATATTATTTACTATAATATATTATATGCAAAATTTTTTCTTTTCAATAATTTCAATCATCTAATATACATTCCGAATTTACTTAGATTCTTTCAAGTTGTGTATGAATCTGAATAAATAGAAAGAAATTCATTGAACAAAAGAAAAACTTGATTCTTAGTAAATAAATTTAATATAATAAAAAAGAATAAATTAAATTAAAGTCGCATTTGTTATATAGCATTTTCAGACTTATGAATTCAAAAACATTCTATAAGAAATTGTTCTTCATCAGCTATTATTTTTGTTTATTGAGAAGCTTGTTATATTAGCCTTAATAAATTGTTATAATATCTAATTTGATAAAAAAATAGCTATTCAGAACTATTTAAAAATTTATTTTGTAAAGTGCTGTCAGTTATAATTCATCATCAGTTATGGAACAATATAATCTCTTTGAATTTTTTGAATATATTGCATTAATTTTCTTTTTATCGCATTGTATTTGTGAAATATAATAAATTTATATAAATATGTGTTAATATATAGTAATTAAACTATATATTAATACATATTTATATAAATTTGAAAAAGATAAACTAACTTTATTTAATTCAAAAATGATTTATTAAAATCTAAAATAGTCATGAATTAGAAAATGTTCTAATTCATGAAAGTTCAAAAGTAACATTTAAAATAAAACTGAACTAAGGGCAAAGAAAATATAATTCAGAAATTATGGATATCATTAATCAGATAAAAGAGGGGAAGGAATGCCTCTTATAAAATATCAGGAATATTATACATACACACTGTTTCTGATACTATTATGTTTATATTCAAACTATTTTTCATTGTAACATCAGATGAAAGAAAAAAAATTACAAAATAAATTTAAAACTAATAAAATATCAACTGCCACAATACCATAAATATTATTCAGAATGAATATTAACTGTGCTGCTTGCATAAGACAAATAACTACTGACAATGCTATTAACAAAGTGTTATATATATTTCATTAAAATAATGATGGATGAATGCTCAAAAGTATTTTCTTAAAATCATTTTTAATTCGACTGAAATTAATTTGTTTATTGCCTATTTGACCTAAGAAGATTCTTATTTTAAGATTCATTTAGCTGCATTATTTTTTAGATGAATTATTAATATGATATTCATTTAGAATGATAGTATCCATTTTGTTAAGTTTAGGTCTTATATTCTGCAATTATCCATTTATGTTATTTTTAGAGATTTAGAATTCTTTTTATTCAATATGTTTCATTTTTAGCACTTTATTATTTATATGTTATATTTCTTTATATTGATTGATTGGTTATATCTTATAAATAATTGTTTCTAGAGCAATTTAATTTATAGTTTGTCATAAAAAAATTCATTTTTAAATGTTAAACTTTTTTAATTTTTTTATTTAATCATTAAGAAATTTTTTCAATTTCATTATATAAATAAAAAGTATATTTTATTTCAGGATAATATTCCATCAAAAGTTTTAAAATTAATTAGAGATAATTATATCAATAAATCTGAATTTGATCCTATTAAAATCCAGTCTGCCTCTATAGCAGCAGAAGGACTTTGTAAATGGGTAATTGCTATGGCAAATTATGACAAGTAAGAGTTTTAATAAAAACACTTAAATTAATTTTGTTAATTTAAAAAATAAGCTGATATAATTAATAAAAATTTATTATTTATCTCAACTAAAAATATTTTTTAGTTTTAATTTTTATTTTGAAATATCATTTATTATTCATATATTTTTTTAAATTCAGAGTTTTGAAGGATGTGGCTCTTAAGAAAGCTGCATTTGCTAAAATAGAAACTAAACAACGAGAAGCACAAGAAGCTTTTGAAATTAAACATATTACTTTAAAAGATGTACAGAAAAAATTGCATGAAATACAAAAATTACTGCAAACCCAAAATTTAAAAAAAATTGGTAATTAATTAATTATAATTTTATATATTTTATTGTTAAAGTTTCTTTATAAATAAAAGCAATACATCAGTATTGTAGTCATTAAGATACAGAGTGTCCCAAAAGTTACTATCTATCTCAAAAATTAGTGGGAATACAGGAAAACAAGGTTAAAATGACAAAATAGCTTTATTTCAAAATAAGTGCCACACAAAAAGTAGGAATGTCTAGTGAGCAGTTTCCATGTGGCAACCATTAGTATCTCTATAGAGCTCAAAATGGAGCAGCATTGACTGCAGAAAAATGTTTGTGGCAACATGCACGATCAAAGGCATGAAATGTGTGGAAATTAGAAAGAATTTTGAGATGAAGTTTCATAAGGCAAGTTTAGCAGACATAGCTATTCATGAATTAGAGATGAAATTTCAATGAATACTGCATCACTTTGAGCTCTGTAGAATACCGACTTCTCGATGAAAAGACTGCTCACTGAACATCCCTACTTTTGTATGGCACTTATTTTGAAGTAAAGGTATTTTATTGTCTTAACCCCAATTTCCTGTATTCTCATTAGTTTTCAAAATAGATAGAAACTTTTGGGACACCCTGTATAAAATGATTTGTCAAAGTGATGATAAAACTGTATTTGTTAACTAAAATTTATTTAATGTTTTCCCAAACTATATAATCCAAAATATTTTGTATTTTGGATTTTATAGTTCAACAAAGGAATTACAAGAAGTGTGAAAAAAACATTTTATTATATTAAATTATTATATAATTATTATATTGTATTATAATTAATTTAAAATTACAAAAAGTATGTAAAAACATTTATACATACACAAAAACAGCTTACAATGACCAAGAAAATATAAATTTAAAAAGTGTTTTTGAGATATGAACCCATCTTTAGTTTCTTTGTATAATAAATGCTAAAATATAACTGTATAATACTAAAATTATTAAATAAAAGTAAACAATAAGCCAAATAAGTAAGATAAATCATTTATTCAGAAATGTTTTTGGCTATCCACATAGCCTGCCTCAGTTGAAATACAGATCAAAGAAGCTTCTCTCCATCCTTTCTCATCAGACCAAAATGGGGAACCAATCACTGATCAGTTCCTAACATCAACAAAACTGCAGGTGGAGGGTTATCCTTCCCTGCACATTTATGAGAAAAACCCGACAAACCATTTCTAAAAACAATATTATCATCATCATCATCATCAAATGCCAATATTTCAGATATAGATAATAATATAATACAAAACATAGTCATTATCTTGAAAATCAGAGTTACATAACCTTGAACTGCTTATACTACAATATATACAACTTATAAGATATATCAAGAGGCACAGCAGTGACTGTAAGCCAAGTACAGTAGTCACTGACTGACTCTTATTACTGGAATCATTACAGCCAAAATTCAATTCGCTGTAACTTTGGTCGTAAGTTAAATATTAATCTGACAATTACATTTGAGAAAAGTATTCAATAGGACATAGATTGTTAAATTTGAAGTTTCAATATCCAATTAATAATAGAATTAGAGCAGTTTAAAACTTGCAAAAATCGACAAAACAGCGTCATTTTGCTTCTTCTTCTTCTATGCAGACACCTCTACAGGTCGCATCGTTTAACCGCTATTGATGAAATTTGGAATATAGGTGTTTCTTAGTTTATTTGAGGTCCCCTGAAAATTTGAGCACATTCGGGTCAAACAAAGGGGGAAAGGGGATCCGATTTCCATAAATGCCTTTACATATCACATTGCTTAATCGATTTTGACCAAATTCAGAATATAGACATAGTGTAGTTCATTTAAAATCATCTAAAAATTTTGGCCCAATTGGGCTAATATTAAAAGGTGTAGAAGATACTCTAGAAATGTCTCTATCATCTAAAAACTAAATGATATCCCCATTAAAAACATCTCATATGTAAAAAATAAGCCAAGTACAGTATTACCGAAACAGGATATTTGTGAAAATTTAGATTCGGTTATTTTGGTTGATGTTATCATATTATTTTCTTAAATCGTCAAACAAGTAGTTGCATCTAAATTGCAACAATTTTAGATGCGCTACTTGTTTGACGATTTAAGAAAATAATATGATAACATCCACCAAAATAACTGCATCTAAATTTTCACAAATAACTAGTTTCGATAATACTTTACTTGGCTTATTTTTTACATATGAGATGTTTTTAATGGGATATCATTTATTTTTTAGATGATAGAGACATTTCTAGAGAAGAAAATCAGTGTCTTTTACATCTTTTAATTTTAGCCCAGTTGGGCCAAAATTTTTAGATGATTTTAAATGAACTATGCGATGGCTATATACTGAATTTGGTCAAAATCGGTTAAGCAATGTGATAAAGGCATTTATGGAGATCGGATCCCCTTTTCACATTTTGTTTTGACCCAATTGTGCTCAAATTTTCAGGGGACCTCAAGGAAACTAAGAAACACCTATATTCCAAATTTCATCGATATCGGTTAAACGATGTGACCTGTAGAAGTGTCTGCATAGGAGGAGGAGGAGGAGAAGAAAGAGGAGAAGAAAGAGAAGAATAAAAATGAAGCTTTATTGTCGATTTTTGCAATTTTTAAACCATTCTAATTCTATTATTAATTGGATGAGAAACTTAAAATTTAGCAGTCTATGTCCTATTGAATACTTTTTTCAAATGTAATTGTCAGATTAATAATATTTAACTTAGGACCAAAGT